>PVJD01006957.1:0-90696 GCA_004026545.1 Mormoops blainvillei | reverse complement strand
TCTTTTGGACTTTCCAGGGTCAGCGCGGACGCTCTTTTCCCGGCATCACTGGAAAAGTCTTATGATGGCTAATTCTCACCGCCCGCATCACTTCAGGCCAATGTAAAAACCAATGTAAAAAGGGTTGTGCACTTCCTCCCCAATAGAGTCTGTCTGTCTGTCTCCCTACACACACACACACACACACACACACACACACACACACACCCAGTAACTGACTTTATGATTTTTTTGTTGTTGTTGTTATAGAGCCCTTCGGAAAAGAGCTCGTAGAAAAACTTGGATTTTCAAAATAGAAGTAGGGGGTTGCTATGCTCCAGTTTCAAAAAGACATCGCTGAGAAATGGTAGTTGTGTTACTGCTTTTGTTACTGTGCAGCCACTGCCAGCCTCGGAATTTTGGGAGACTCATTCAACCTTTCCGAGCCTCAACTCCCTCATCCATAAAGTGGGTACATTAATTTTGTTTATTTGCATTGTGCTAAGTGCTGGGATGGGTGTGACTTTCAGTGACACATGGTCCTTACTTCACTTTCAACTCAAGCATCCATTCCTCGTCGAAGGCTCTCCAACTCCCAGGTTGGGTCAACATCCTTTATGGTAAACTCATGGCAGTAACTTTTATATGATTTCCGGATAATGGCTGTTTCCTTTTCCCAACTGTGATCTTCATGCATTTTCTTCTTTTTTTCCTCCCGAGCATGGTTTCCCCAGGACTTTGCACGTGATTGGTTGATAGTAGAATATGCTCAGAAAATGCTTGTTGAGTGAATGAATGAGTCAGCGAATGCAGATGTTATTATGGTGGGAGCCCAGAGGAGGGAACTGTTAACTTGCCCAGGGAATTAGAGAAGTAACTGTTCATGGAGGAGGAGGGCAGACCATGAGATACGAACCGGGTTCTTCAGAGAAGGAAGATCACATGTACATTCAGAGACATCAAAATGTGACAGGCAAAAGGGTTTGAGACCACACTGGCTTTTTCTGTGGGGACTGAGCATCACCTGTGTTTAGCAATCACTGGAGATGAGGCTGAAAGTTTGCTTAGAACCAGCTTTTGAGAATTTTTACATACTATGTTATAAAATTTATCACATGATTGGGAAGGCAATGAGCACTACTGAAGTCTTAAAAAAAAAAGAAAGGAACACCCAACAAGGGAATGGCATTAGCAGAACTGCATTTTAGGATGATAACTTTGGCAGTATATGGGTGATGAATTAGATGGTCGAGGCGCTGGAAGCACGGAGATCAGTCAGAGACTGTGGTGCAGAAAAAAATAAATGAAAAGAAGCTCGGCCGAGGCAGTGCTGTGGGATGGAAGAGAAGGGGTTGAGAGGAAGCTGAATAGACAAGGTTTGGTTAGCAAACTGAACATTTTACTGTAAGCCAGCGATTTTCAACCTTTTTCATCTCACGGCACACATAAACTAGTTACTAAAATACTGTGGCACAGAATTTTAAAAATTTATATTTTTGCTGATCCGACATAAATGGGTGTAAGTTTGACTCATTCACAGCAGGATGGCTATTGTTATGTTGGTTCTTGGCATTTTTTTTGTAATTTGATGCTCTAAGGGAAAAGAGGTCAGTGTCTCTGACTAAATAGTCAGGTATTGCACATTAAAAAATTTTTTACAGCACACAGGTTGAAAATTGCTGCTGTATACCCAACCGTCCAAATTACTAAGCCTGTTTACCTTGTGAGTATAGTGTTTGGGTTGGCATAGGTAAACTTATTTCATCCTAAAACAAGGTTTTGAGTGCCAGTGGCGTATCCTATGAGGAGGTAAGAAAATGAGACAGGAAAGTGATAAAAGCCAATGCAGGTGCACTAATGAGCAGGTTTCCGCAGGGACAAATGGGGCTCGGTCCCACAGGAGACCCTTGAGAGGCAGCCTGGAACAAAGCTCAGACTTGTCTTGCTTAAGGAATGAGGAAATGGGTATTTATCACTAAATTTTCTGCATGATTGGCTAAGGCCTGTTCCTGGAAGTGTTAACTCCCTGGCAGTTTCTCCCTGCCCCACGTACCTGGGCTGAGAGAATCCCCAGGCAGAGAACTTTGAATCCTCTCAGTAGGAATCCTCTCAGTAGGAAGCCATTATCCAAACAGGTAATGGCAAATTCCAAGGGGATGTGGGTTCAGCAGTGATAACATCTGATATATGGTATTGTTTTGGGGACATCTACTATTCCAGACACTTTAGGTATGTTTGGTAATTTGATTCTTAGAATAACCTTATTAGGGAAGCATTATTATTCCCACTTTTCGGAAAAGGAAAGTGAGTCTTAACATGGTAAATTATCATGCTCAAAGGAACACAGTGATTATGGTGAGACAGATATAAAATCAACTCCAAATTGATGCTCTTAACATCTCGCCATGCATGTTTATTTGGACGAGCCAAATCAATTCTGCCCCTGATTGATAATATAAAGGGAGATCCCTCCCCTCCAAAAACCCCAGAATTATCTTCCAGAGGGTGGGCACCTCTTAGTACAGGCTTCCCCTGCTAGGTAAGTGTTCCAGGAACCCATCTGTATCAGTGTACGAGCTGGCACTGTTGTGGGAGGTTGCGTTTGGCTTCAGTGAGTTCTTTTTGAGGACTCTTTTAGTGAGTTTGCTCATTTACAAGCACACCTGTCCACACTGTGCTAAGTGTTCTCAATTTTTGACTAAAAACGGCAGGACCCGTCTACCCTACCCTCCCTATCCACCCTATCTCACCCCAAGCAACTTTCCTTTTGTTTCCCCAGATGAAAAAAATCCTCAAAGGGAAACATTTTGCTGATGTGGAAGGGGTAAAACAAAAAATGGCAGAAGCACTAAAAGACATCAACATTGACGAGTTTAAACTGTTTGTCTCACCGGACTCACTATCTCAAACTGTTTTGAGCAGTGAAAAGTCTCAATAGGTGTATCACATCAAATGGGGACTACTTAGCAGGTGACTGAAGTTTAAACGTGTAAGAATAAATATACACTTTTAATAAATTAATTTCAGGTTTCTTTGATCTTCCCTTTTACTCCATAGCATTTTTGATGTTCTCTGCTCTTTTATAGGCCTCCTCATGTTTCTTTCCCACCAAGATCCCCTACCTTGGTTTTGAAGGTTTCCCTTTAGCATCAGTAAAATAAATCTACTTTGCACTCAGCACACAGGGTGTTTAAGAGAAAGCGTTTGACCTATAGTCTGTTAAAGGGAGTATAATTTACCTCTCCAAGGGAATCTTCTGGCTGTTTACAAGTCAAAGTATAATTGGTATGCAGCTCATTTCACAACAACGGAAAGGAAACACGCCACAGCCTGTGCCGCTTGGGGAGGAATACTTCCTCTGAGCTTACGGACCGCCATTTGGAAGGCTAAGTATTCCCAAATCTGCTCCTCCCCAGAGGAACGTCGCCAGAGACGTACTTCAAGGCATTTCTTCAAGTAAACACAATAAATCTATTTTTAATTTATAAAATTGATTCCTTGGGCATTCACTTAGCTTCTTCAGTTGTGAAATGTCTTACAAGTAGGTCATTGTCAAACAGTGGCCACTCCTGGTGACACATAGCATTACAGCTCAGCTCCTTGAACTTGTACCGGGCCTGGGAACAACAGGTGATGGTGCCTGAGACGAACATAGAGGGTCAAATTCAGGAATGCTTCAAGATGTTGGCCATCTGAGGAGAGTGTCACCCAACAAAGTTTAGGTATTTTAATAAAACTATATAGGGAGCAATTTGAGTATGAATTTAGAAATGGGTTTTAAATAACTTGGAATGATTGAGTAATGTTCCAGTGAAATATATTACCTGGGGCAGACCCTCAGTGTCTTTAACTATATCCTTTAATATTTTATCTATTGTAGTTTACTCAACACAATGAGAATCATTTATTATACATATATTATTTAATCTTCAAAATAATCTGGCGCCATACATACCATCATCCCTATTTTACATAGGAGGGTATTTGCTAGGCACTGAGTAACTTTTGCAAGGTCGCCTGCTTAGGCAGTGGCAGAGTTGGGATTTGAAGTGGGAGCCATTCGACTCTGAAATGTGGATTCTTAACTACCGTGCTCCAGTGTCTATGCTGCTGATCTTTCAGAAATGACATAGAGTAGGTCAAGAGGAAGGAGACAAACTTAGAAGGTCAGTAGTGGAGAGAGGCAGCAGATTTTGGCAATGAAATATCTTAGTAAAACCCAGGGGCTCATATGAAAGGTTGTGTGCATCATTTCTTACAGTTTGTGTTGATGCATTTTAAGAGATAATGGAGCATGAATGCCATGATCACAGCATTATCTTCATAGAAGTTCCTGGACAGGTGTGCAGCCCGTGCTGAATGTGGTGGAATAAACTGACTATTTATATCTCATAGGACCAGTTACAGGTGGCAAACTGTAGACCTGTCAGAGGGGAGAAATGGTGAACAATATTTATCCAGGACCTTTTGCATACTGACATCGGGCTGTTGATAAGTACTGGAAGCAGAATGGTGAAAAAGACAAACATAAAACATATTCTCAGTCCTAAGGAAGCTAGTATTCTAACTGAAGAGACATATATCGGTTTAGGTTGGATTCCCCAAAAGCAAACCTTTCTTAATTTGAGGATCTGAGTGCAAATGGTTTATTTGTATGGTTAATTCCAGGAAGCAGGAGTCTGTGGAAATCAGACAGGAAAAGGAGGAAAGTCAACACAAGGTATATTACCTCACATTAACTGTCATTAACTCTGGTTAAATCCTGCTGGATAACTCTAGATGACTCTAGTATAGAACACACCTCAAAGGTATCCCAGTCAAGAGGTAAGGTACATGGAGCATTCACTGACTCCTGTCAATCCTTGGTTGAGGGATGTTTCTGGGAAGCACTTCATCTGCCTCTTCTGGTTTGCCCTGCACATGGGCTGTTCAAAAATTGTCACCTAGACCAAGCTATGCTGAAAGTGTTGCAGGTATTTCACTCGAAAGCCACGGGGTCATTGTTGGCAATGGTGAGTTCCAAGAAGGAGTAGGTAGAGCGTCAACAGTCTTTGCTATAGATATTAAACCAGAAAAAAATCACATAAGTAATTAATCATTTGCTAGTATGATACATGCTATAAAGAAGAAATATTAGGTGTTGTCTGGAGGGCCAGGGTATGTTTCACTATGAAAATGATAGTAAAGTATTAGATTAAGCAGCAAATTCAAAAACCCAAAATTCGAAGTGGGTTAAAGAAGATAAACTACATCAGGATGATAGAAAGTCTCCACAAATTCATCAAGAATCAACATTCCTTCCATCTCTAAATCAACTAGATGGAGGATCAACCCTCATTCTGATGTTCAAGATATAGCCATCACTTCCGTGCTTCAGGTAGCAGGGTGGAAATGAGTGGGAGGGGGGGAGGCCCATGTCCGTCTTTTAAAGGAGACTTCAGGAGTCCCCACCACAGTACATCTACTTAACTCTCGTGGCCAACTTACGGTTGCAGAGGAGGCTGGGAAATGTAGTAACAATGTCCCAGGGAAAAGTCAGCATTCTATAATCAATGTGAAAGAGGAGAGACAATATTGGAAGCTATAGCAATGCTATGTAGCAGATGCCACTGAAGGGCTTTTTAACGAATGTTTGACTGTGTAGAGAATGGAGGCTACTCCCTGTGCCCTGTGAAATCACAATGCATCCATGGATTTCAATCTCAGGGACTCAAGGCCACCTCTAAACACATTTTTTAAGAGAGTTTTCACCCTATTGAATGTTCTCTCTATAGGAATTCAACTGTAATTTCATAATGGAAGTGAACGGGGAACCCCAGTTCTCTTTCCATAAGTGAAAGATGCTAGTATCTAGACACTGAGAACCATCTCGGTTTTTCATGAACCTGATCCTGTATGAATAGAATTAGAAACATTGCACCTGATGTTATTCTTTTATCTGTGAGTGGCTGTTACCCATAGAGTTTAGTATCATTTGGTAAACATGGTCTCCAAGTAAGAAGGAGAATATACCACATGGGACTGAGTAAGGGATTTAGATCAAGTAGTTTATGTTTCTAAAGTCTTGTTTATGCTAAAGGATAATTTCTGAGTGATTTCTTTTACCCCTTCCCTGAGTATTATCTAGGGTTTTCCACCTAGTGTGAGGCTAGATGATTTCTTGTGTGAATCATCTCTACAACAGTGCTATCTGCCACTTTCAAATGCTGCCGGGGGCTGTGTTCTCCCCAAAGTACTTCGCTATAGATCATTGTGAATAATGGTAATGGGATGGGGATGTAAAATTCAGAAGTAAACAAAGCATTCACTCATCAGATGGCGTCCAGGAGAAAGCAGAGTGGGAGAACTCCCTCCCCTACCCCATCACCACCATTGTTTTTTTTTCTTGCAAGCTGACACATCACTCTATAAATCAGGATTAAATAATCCTCTAGCTAACTCGGTCTCTTATTTCTCTGACGTCCCTGGTTTGGGCTAAGAGCTGATTTCCCTGAGGGTTTTGTTTCCTTTATTATTTTAATGGCCTAAATCTAGTTGGTTGAGACTTTCTCAGAGTAATGACTGTGTAAAATTATAAGATCTTGTTGTAAACTGAAAATGCTGAATATGAGAAGGGCACTCTGAGATTAGAGAAAAGCTCTTCAGGACAAGGCTTCCTACCTCTGTCTTCACAAGCTTCAGTGGGATGCCTCATGCAAAGCAAGTGGGCAAGCAGTAACGTCTTTCCCTCATTCATCACGCACCTATCCACCCATTTATCTGTCCGGTTCCTGCATTCTTACTATGCTACAAGCAAAGTGGAAGGAACATGTGCCTTACTTCCAGAACATGTTCAGATCCCAGGTTTCCATTGACTAACTGTGAGGCTTTTAGGCTCCAAGAGGTTAAGAGAGCTGCCCAAATTAACTGAGAATCAAAAGACCTAATTTTCAGGAATCGTGGAAAACTGTGTGAGATACCATGACATACTCTTCCAAGTATTGTTTCCCACACATAGCAGTTGATGAATGGACAATTCCCTTCCTTAGGGAGAGACAGACAGACACACAAACAACAGAGCACAGTGACCCAGGGGGCAGGACAATGTAGATAGTCAACAGGTGCATGGGCCTGGGGTTGGACGCGCTGGGTTCCAATCCTGACCTGACCTCTCCCTAACTGTGTAACTGTGGGCATCTTCCTTAATCTTTCTGTTGCTTTATTTTGTAATCTACAAGATGTGGACATTGATTACACCTACTTCTCTAATTTGTGGGGGAAATTTAAAAGAGATAATCCAAATAAATGTCTATGCTTGGAAAAGCTACTCTTTACATGTTTGTGCTTTGTAACTGCCTTTGTCATAGCACTTAATACCTCAACAGCTGTGTGATTCAATAAAGCAGTCATTTATTGGGATAATCACTGATGCTAAAGTAAAGGGAGTTTTGCGGTCAAATTGGCTTGTCACACTCTAGATCAAGTGCAGCTAAGGAGGGGGTTTTTTTGTTCTGTTTTTTTGTGTGTTTAATGCAGGGCATTTTAGGGTAGGACGCCTGCTCCTGAATGTGCTAATGTGACTTTTGAATCTCTGAAGGGGGATACAGAATACACCTTCACCCAAGCTTGCTTGACTTCCAGCACTTTCCACTTGAAGTCCACAAGGCTAGCATTCAGCAGAATATTTTTTGGAAAAAGTTGCTCTAGACCAATCAGTGGATGACTCTTTCTGAGTGTCTACTGGGGGCTAGACACTGCAGAGGGAACAAAAGGAGAATGACATCACCCTCCCTCACTGAGTTGAGAGGCACACTTAAGAGAAAATAAATCTACCCATGGTTTTAAGAAGGCTTAACCCTCAACAGGAGCCCAGGAAGACTGTGAAATGGGTCTGATGTGGGTCACAAGAGAGAGTGTCAGGGACTGTGACAAACAGCGGTGCAGATGCCATTTAATTCCTCATTGCCCGTGTGTGCTCGGGGTTACCGTGTCTTCCATACGTGCAAGAGAACACAGAAATCTGGCTCTTTATGTGAAATCTCCCAAGTTTTAAATATCCTGACAAGGTTATATAGAATAAACAAAACTTATTTATGACCCAGATTGAGCCCACGTGGCACCAGTTTACAATTTGTGCTCTAAGCCAGTAGTTCTCAGCCAGGGGTGATTTTGCGCCCCTTGAAGACCTTTGGCAATGTCTGGAGACATTTTTGTTTGTCACAGCTGATGTTACAGACATCTAAGGGGCACACGGTGGGGACACAGGTGAACATTCTACAATGCACAGAACAAAGGGTTACCCAGCCCCAAATGTCAATAATGTCAAAGCGGAGAAACCCTGCTCTAAGCCAGGGCTCCTCAGATCCTGCAAGGGAGGAGGCCTTTGGTTTTGACTTGCTGCCTGTGTGACTTTGGAAGTGTCCTTGTTCTAGGTGGTAAAAAAGGATACCTGGACTAATTGATGCTCGGGGGACTTTTCAGCCCAGGGGCTGAGGTCACATTAATCATCAGTGTCGACAGTCGCCTGGCACAAGGGCTCTCTCTGCAGAAACAGCATTGATCAGAAATGATAACTACTGAAATGACAACACACCCAGGGGAATGGGTCCAGCCTGGGATACTGTTTGTCCTTTTGATACATTCAGAAGCCTGTTTCATGCAGGTCTCACTCCAGGCAGCTGAATAAATTTGAAGCTGGTTTTAGAGGCTACTAAATCATCCTGGGCAGTTTTGTTTTAGAGAGCATACATATTTTGTTGAAGGAAAAACCAAAGGACATGCTTTAGTTTACTATGCCATAGCCTTTCCAAACAGGGACAGTCTCTCGGATATTGACTTTGAGTTTTGGCCCTGCATGAGCCTGTTCATCCAGTTGGTTGTATCATGAGCAAAGTTTTTTTGTTTTTTGTTTTTGTTTTTTTGATCTTAAGGACTTAATTCAATCATGCCCACGGTGGAATAGAGACAGGCTGTGGGATGAGGTGTACGGAGAGGGGCTGATTCTTGGAGCAGCATAAGCAGTGACTGGGGCATGAACAGAACGGAGACTAAAGGGGGGTAATGAAGACAGGAGTCTCCTATACATACACCCAGCACATTACTGCTGATGTCAACTCTAACCCCATCTCAGGCAGTGTGAGTCACCCACTTACTCAGGCTACCTTCCTGTGACATCATTCCTCCTTTCCGTGGCCCGCTGCAGGGTTTCTCAAACTGGGATAAATTCCTAGGGAGAAAGCGCTTTCTCATATCCTGGAGAGGTAGAGGCAGGAGTGTTGTTTAGGGACACCTGGGCCCGGACCCTACCCTGTCACACCACACCCCCCCAACCGAGGAGGTTGTGGCCTCGGTGCTGCCGAGTTCCATTCAGGATCCAGCAGAGCCGGGGGTTGCGACACTTGCTTTCACAGCAGCCTGTGGGCTGGTAGGGTAAGTGCCGTGGGAAAGGTGTTACAAGCTTGAGGATACAGGAGAAGCAGCGAAGCCAAACCCTGTGCTGTGTGACAGTGTCATCAGCAGGTGTACCCCGTCAGAGGTTCTGGGGCCTTGAGGACCTGCGCCAAAACCTGCTACATCTGCCCCCGAGCTGAGTCGCAATCGCTCTTCCCAAAGTTTCCTGTGTGTACACTTAGCTTAGAGGGTTGAGAAAGAAATCTAATTATATGGCAGGAGCAGGAGCGAATACAGGTGCCCCCGCCAGTCCCTAACACACTAGAGACGCAGGGGACATCACAGTGCTGTCTGATGTGCAGGTGCCATATTAAGGTTTCCCCTAAAGCAGACCCTGAAGTGAGGCTGTGAGGCCACACATCTCTTTGGGAGAGGATTCCAGGAAGCCCTGGAAATGGAATGGAAAAGCTAGGGAATGGAAGAATATGGCTAAAGGATGCATCCTTAAGCGAGTGGTCACCGGGGGCTTGCCCCGCTGGGAAACTCCAGAACACCCTGTAGGGCACCCTCTTCAGTTATCCCAGGTGAGCGCTGATACAGCTGGGCTCTTCATATACCAATGATTTTCCTTCTATCATTTGCTGAGGACTGCTTTCAGGAACGCTAACTTTTCCGAACTTACAGTTTGCCCCGCTCTCTGGCCCAGCAGGCTGCCGTAGCAAAAGCCGCCAGGCAGGGGGCAGCGGGCACCCCCGGCCGCAGCTTTCGGCCTGCAGAGGTGATGTTAGGGATATGTGGGCTGGGCAGTGCCGGCACCTGCTGTATTGATTTAAACTATTACTGTCCTCGTACCGTTTATATGAATGCAAGCCAACTGTAATATCCTTAAATGTACAGCTCTTATACACAACTCCAAAAAAGCAAAACACACTCATATATTACGTTTTTAGGCAGTAAAAAAAATAAAATAAAATTCAAAATTACAGCAATAACTCGATGTGATGGGTGGTGGTGTTTGGGCAAACAAAATCAGTCTTTACAATGCAAAATATGGTACTACCAGATTTCCAGCAACATTCTGTTCTAACTAGGTTTTCCGCTCACTGTTCTATATTCCAGCTGCTGCAAAAGTTACTTCCGTAGCTATGAGGCCATTTGGTCTTCACGTGACATAAATGTATCATTTTGCATTGTCTTTTTATCAGTCAGGATTCTTCATGAAACTGGCAGATTCAACATATAAAGGAAAGGAATTTATTGGAGGAGTGCCGAGGAGCTCCCCGGATCACTGGGGAGGTTAGAGAGCCAGGCGCAGCAGTCCCGCTGGAACAGTGGGGTGCGGGGTGCAGCTAACACCGCAGCAAAAGTTGGCCACAGAACCTTGGAGGCGGGGACACTGCTCTAACCATTTCTGGTAAACGGGGGGCGCTTTTCCTCGTGTCTTCACCACCTGGAGCCGACGTCGGGTCCCCTTGCTATTTCAGCGCCCTGCTTACTAACACCCTGACGTGCTGCCTCTGCTCCAGCCACTCTTCGCCAGAGTCAGTTCTCTGCTACCTTGCTGCAAAGCCCAGGTTGGGTGTGAATCTGATGGCTGGAGTTTGGACCATGGACCTGCACCCTAGCTGGCAAAACAAACAGCTGTGCCATCAGGTTCTGGAGTGGGGCTCAGGTTCAAGGTGACACATTCCCCAGACACAGAAAGCAGATTGAGATGCTGGGCATCCAAAAAACATGATTAAGGCTCGCCACGGTCCTTCCCTTTTTTCATTAGGGTGTCACAATTAAAGGAGTAAAGGACAAGTTTGGTGGGTTGGTCACTGAAAATACCCCCGAAAATTATTGAGGTGGTCAACTAAAACATGTTTACAGTTCCAAAAACAGGGAAATGGAAAGTGCTTAGCACACAAGGTCAGTACGGCCTTATCTCTGCATGCCTGTTACTCTATCCACCCCCCAGAAGGCGAGGGTGCTTCTTCTTTGTGTACGAGAGTAAGAACAGGCATTGACTTCGTGCTTAAAGGAAGAGACGGGGGTGACAAGGGAGGAAAGGAAACAGTTTATATTAGGTCTTCAGCTCCTGAACACAAGTAGATTGGGCACCGAGTTAGCAAGAATGAGGAGAGAAGGGCAATTTTTAGAACAGAGCAGAAGAGTGTTCCACTTTGTGTGAGGAACAGGGACTGAGCAAAGGTATCTTGAAGCCTAGCAGCCTTCGGCTGTGGTTGGAAGGAAGAACATGTAGGTATAAGACCGAGAAAGACCAAGGTGTGTGTAAGAATACCCAATACCCAACGATCTACAGGAAATATTCAGTAAGTGCCAGGGGAACACGCAAGGGTAACGTGGCTTTCCACAGCTCTTGCCCTAGAAATAAAACTCAAAGGGAGTCCGTTCATCTAGGCCTTTTGAGCAGGAGCGCTTACTGACTTCAGTTAACACACTAGAGTTTGATGAAGGTCTTACTATTTTTAATAAAAAACTCTAGGGTTCCAGGTAAATTTACATAACCAACTTTTCTCTAATAATGTAAACATCAACTTATTCCCATAAGAAGAATTTTGGAAACAGGTGGGCTGCATAATCTTTTTAAGACTTTTCCATCTGTAGCTTTGGACATCTGGGTATTAACTTGGGATTTCATGGGAAGGCATACGCTCAGAAGTGAAAGTCATTTTCAGATAGACAAAGCTCAGGGGAGAAGGCCACCCCTATTCCTGGAAGAGGCCCGAGGGGGGTGATCTGGACGGGGCGGCAATTTATTTAAGTTGGTGAGCAAGAAGTGTCTGAAAATATAGGCTCAAATAAACACAAATTTAAATACCGACTCCTTCCATTTACAAGTAAATTTGAAAGGCGTTGAGAGTATGTTGGTGTGTCTCTGTCTGTGTTCGAAGGCTACAGTTCAGTGCGGTTATAGGTCTAGGGAAAAGGCTATGCAGGAGGTGTTTTTGGAAGTGGTAAAAAAAAAAAAAAGAAATTACGAGGAATTTCTCCATGAGAAACAAAAGTCTTTATAGGATGTAAACTTTTGACTCAGCAATTTCCTGTTTAGAAAGATATATTAAAGAAATAAAGACATGCAAATGTTTCAGCGCTAAGCATTTTCACTGCAGCATTAATTATAATATTCTAAATCTAAGGTTCTAACTAACAACAGGAGACAGGATAAGAGATTTGTTTTTCATAACCACCCAGTTGAAAACTCTGGTACCTTTGAAAATGTTATCAATTCAAGGATATTTTAAGCAGTTGAAAAAGCACCAAATAAGTGATACCTACATGTGTGCATAGGTACTTAATGTTAAGATCTGAAAATACCAAGGAAGGCTTTAATGGTGGTTTGTTTCTGGTTGATGACTTTATGAATAGCCTGACATTTTATTCTTTATGCATATCTGTGCTTTCTAATTTTTATACCATCAATATATATTGCTTTTATGCTTAAATATTTTTAAATGACCTTGTTTTAAGAAAAAATATATTCCAGTGTACACCTTCCCTTCCAGCCCTGTTGACCAGAGAAGGAAGTAGTTTTTCATAAGTGAGTAACTACATGGCATATGATATTTTTATATACATCATTTCACTAATTAATACAATATCCTGTGAGATAGAAAGCATACTTTTATCTTTATTTTGTTTCTGTTTACAAGAAACTGAGGTGCGCACAACTAGAAAGTAGGAAAGCTGGGTTCAACCCATGTCACTGGTTCCAAAACCCAGATAACATTCACCACACCAGCTGTCACCCAGGTCCTGAAGGATCTCCTGGAAGACTCTTCTACCCCGGCTTTTCATTCCCCAGAGTTCAGTGCTCAAATCGGCTTTGAGAGGTCAAGGCTCCTTTTCAGGACAGAAACAAAGGGAGGGAGGGAGAGAGGGAAGAAAGAAAAAAGACATGAGTTTAGTCTATCTGATTTTAAACACTCAACAAGTATTTATACTTGGGGTGGGATCGCTCCCCTAGACACTTGTTCGGGGACGGACTGTGTATCAAGTTCAGAGAAGAGAGACAGCATTTGGTAACACGACATAAGGGTGAGAAAGAGGCAGACTCTTCTGGACAGCACGGAAGAAAGTAACACGTGGCAGCATAGAGCTCACGGCCTTGTGGAGGCTTCACAGGTGGAGTCCAAGGTGAACCTGAATCGTCATTCCCAGTGAGATTACCCAGAAGAAACTCAATGAATGAATGAGAAGTGGGACTCCCTTTACCCGAGGGTGGAAAGAACTAAAGGGTTAGAGGTACCAAGGACACCAGAGGGAAGGAATACAGAGATTTCATTAAGGACAAAAGTGCAGCAGTTTTTTACTTTCTAATTGCAGAATGGGTCATGCTAAGGCACGACTTCAAATGCTTAGAGAGAAAGCCCCATTTCAGTTGCTGGGAGAACAGGTGTCAGTTGAAGAAATAGGGGAGCCATTGGCCCTAGGGTTGGTGTGGCTTGGACCGTATAACTCAAACCCCAAATCAAGGACTGCGGCACACATCAAACCTCACCTCACAGTGACCTTGAGTGTGGAAATGATCAACTGACATTAGGTTGCTCAACATTGGACTTTGTCACTTCTCCCTTCTTACCCTTGTTGATTTAACTTTATTTTGGAATACGTGGAGCATTAACATGCTCTCAAAAGCCAACACTGTACAAAAATGGTCTATACAGAGGAGTGTGGCCCACCCTGCCTCCTTCTGCCCCATCCACCTACTCACCCCAAGTTCATTGTTTTCTGGTCTGGCTTTTGGGTTTGTTTTTGAAAAGATTAGTGTGTATATATGTACATTTTCTTTTTCCTCTTCTAACACAAAAGGTAGCATTTTATATTTGCATTTTTTTGTACTTTCCTCTTTTCACTGAACAGTGTCTCCTGGGAATCATTCTACAATCAGTTCAGAAAGGTCTTTCTTATTTCTTTTTACAGTTGCTGAGTAATCCATCATGTGTATGTACGAAAGTTTATTCTTACCCAGCTTTTAAATCTTGACAACTAATTCAATTTTTTAAAATAGAATAAACACATCTGCGGGCTGTGACTTTGTCCCCTCTGGCCTGTGCATTTTGCGTAGGTCGAAATGTCCCCAAGGGCAGGCGAGAGCTCTGGGTTGGGAGATTGTGGAGGCAGAAGCAGGAAGCTCATGGATAGGGGCGGAGAACATTTCCCAAGAGTGAGAGAAGGTTGAGGATGCCACGAGTGATTGGGACCCTCACCCCACTTCCCTCACTGTGCACCCAAGAGGGGACAGACATCAGAGGAAGTGGCTGTGGGGAGGAGGCTTATAAGGAGGCTGAGCTCCAGATACCAAGATCCTCAGCCTTGGCAAAGCTTGACACTCACTTTGTGTCATGGAAGCAACAAAGAAGTCCTCCAGGAGCACATCGGAGAGAACCAGGAGCCTCCTGGATGAACACTCTGCCCTTTGGAGACCGCTCTGGCTTGCACAAGGCAGAGGGAGTCCCGCTGCTGTGTTTCTCTCACCCTCGTGGAGTGAGGGATCACGTAGATTTTTCCGCTGCGTTTACTTTCCTGTTTGTCGCTGGAAGGCAAAGGGCTGTTAGTAGGTCAAATTTTATTCAGGGGAACAAGTGTGACATTTCTCACACCCTGTCTGTGGAGCTCAGCTCATTTCCCCTTCGTATCCACTATCTAATTTTATTCTTACAGAACTCCTGCCAGGAAGATATTATTCCCTCTTTATAAACTTCAAATTTATAAGATCCAGAAAGACTAAATTTCTTGCCAACCACCACAAAGAAAAAAAGTGGCAAAACTGGGATTTAAACCCTACGTCTGACCCACAAATCCCAGATCCTTTTCTCCAAAGTGTAGTTAATACCTAACCCCACAATAAATTCATCATCGTGGAAATCACGATATTTCAGAGAGTTAAAAAAATTCACTTGTGTTTTGTCACACTGTTCAAAGCGCAGGAAGTGCAGGGCAATCCAAAAGACGGTATGCTTTAGAGCCTGTACACGTAAATCTGTAAACATCCAGGAGTGATTTTGAATAAGCAGATGAAGCAGTAATAGATACTTATTTGGCATGTTTTACAAATTAGATAATTCAATTTCACCTTCTGGCTGGGAGAGGGGCAACCTCACTCCAAACAGGAGGAGAAGCCATAAAAACTCCAAGAAGAGTGCTGGGTGAATTGATGCTGCTGACTACAAAAGTGGGCTTGGCTTTTTTGTTTCAACTCTCTTCTTAAAAGTAAGTGAAAACCTTTAACAATGAGCTTAAAGAAGAAAAGAGGTCGTGTTTGGAAGGACACCGAGGGTAGCAGTGAGAGCTGAAGGATCACGTCTGGAAGGCAGACTGCCCCTTTCTCTGTCTTTCAGGCAGTGTAGTGTTTTCTCTTTGCTTCTCTCTGAAAATGTGATCTTTTCCCTCCTCCCCTCATTTTGCTTCTCTGTACATATGGTGGAAAATGATTGTTTAGACCCTCAGCTCCTTTCATGCATAAGAAAGGAAATAAGTTAACCAGTAGAAGCCTCTTAAAGTGAAGGAGTCTGAATTTAGCAGACGAAGAATCTAAAATAAAGATGTGTTCTCCTTCCAGAAGTGACCTTTCAGAGGTGCACTGGTGGAGGAGTGCAGGAGACAAGGACAGGGCAGATGATGATGGTCTTGGAGGCTCCAGACAGTAAATTTGCAAGTTGCCTGAGGTCACACTTTTATGAGGCAGATAGAGGATGTGAACCCAGGTCTCTCTGATTAAAACTACTGCCCTGGGACTGTGAAAGAGGAATGACTCTCCTTTTCCTGACTCCCTCTTGGATTGGTTGGGAAATTCAAAAAGGATGCTCATAATGTTTTGGGAATTAAAGAGTGCTCTCTAGGTGTGAAAATTACTGGTACTACGATACCCACCAAGATCAGACAATACCTATAAATCCTGGATTAGGATGAGGCAAATGAGGCTGAATTATGCAAGGTGGATCTGTCTTTGTTAAAATATTGATGTTCCAGTTATTGTAAACTTTTGCATTCATTTTGATTTCTAGAAATCATGCATAAGAATGTAATCTACCTAGGTCGCTTTTTTGTCATCCATTTAAATTTTGCATCTCGAGGTGAGTGCCTCACTCCCCCGACCCTAGCTCTGCCCTGCAGTGGTTTACCTTACAGCAGGTTTTCCCAAGCTGTGGGATGCACACGTACGCACATTTAATCCCAGGACACACTGCAATGACATTAAATGACACTAGTCACTTCATGAAAAAGTTATTTTTCCTTTTTCCTCTTCTTTTCCACATCTGTTGTCATGTTTACATATTAACAAGCATGCATACCATCGAGTGCCCAGAGAGGTAAAGTGACTTACCCTTGGGTGCACAGCAGGGGTGAGAAGAACGGGGGCTAGAGCGCAGGAGCCTGGCCCCGCGTCCTGTGTTTTCACTGGATCGTGGGTGCAGTCGCGCTGTGTGCAGAGGAAATGCTGCATTAGCTCTGACACTGCTTCTTCCTCTGCAGTCTGTCTGGCAAGAGTGGGCAGTCCTTATGACTCTGGGTTTTTGGAAGGCTGGAATGAAGGCCTTTGAGGCTGACCAAGTTGATGTTTCAGAGGGTGGTGATAAAGACAAAACTTTTCCTTGGGTTTAGTAAGTTCAGAGAAGGAAAAGAGGTCTCGTTTACTAGTGTGTGCATGCATGCATGCATGCATGAATGAATGAATGAATGAATGAATGCAGGGAGACCTGAGGTGAGTCTTAACCTGTCTAACCCTGGTCGTAGTACCCTGCCCTCCTGCCTCCTGGACACTCCTTACCAGCAGCAAGTTGACGTTCTGTGGCATCTTTGCCTCTCCTAGAACCTACTTCAGGAGATTTGGTCTGGCCTGGGCCCCTCACCCCTCTGGAATCTTGGTTAACCTGCCCCTGAAATTGTGTTCTGTTTTTCACAAATACTAACCAAGAACCTACTATGTGCAAAACAAATCATTTCACACAGAAGCAAACCCTAAGAATAAGCCAGAAGGAATAAATGTTCCCCTTTCCCCAGGCAATATCAGGGAAACAGATAGTGAGCCACTCGTACTGCCATGCACAGTCCTGCGGACTGCACACACAGCCCATCCTGCAGTCCTCACAATAGTTCTGAGCTGGGGAAACTGAGTCTCGGGTGGCAATGATGTTACCACGTATGTCCTATTAACATGCTGACCTTCACACCTGCACCAGAAAGAAGACACCGCCATTTCCTCAATTTACAGATGCGGATGCTGAGACTTGGAGAGATCAGTGACATGACCAAAAGTACTGCCTTCTATATGCTGCTATGTGCTACGGCCAAAGTTGAAACCCAACACTGTGGCCCCACATCCCAGACTTTATCATCAGGGCCTATGTAGCACCATAGTTAAGGGACTGACATCCCAACTGGCCCTGGAAGGGACAAGTCCCTGCTTGAAGAATATATGTTAGCCAGGACACCACTGTGTTACCTTTGTTGGAAAGTAACAAGTTTTTTGTGGGAGAGGGGGTGCATAATGCCCTGTGCTGTTAGGTCCTTTTTTCTGAAGCAGGAAACACCATGACATTCATATCTGCCGTCTTTGATAAAAGGAAAAAACCGAGGGCTTTGCATTTTTCCAACTTCTTTCCAAAGTGGGCCTTTCAAGAATGGAAAACAAGAGCTGACATTTTTAGTTTACAAAGGGCTTTAATGCTTTTGCTTCTTACTACAACTAATAGAAGGAACAAGTGTTGTTAGCTGGTGTCCGCAAGTCATGCTGAGCCAGTGCAAAACTTCCAGTGCTCGATTCAGTACATTTCACTGCAGTCGTTGTGCTGCCTCTCTGCTGCTATTTGCGCGTCGCTTAAATTAGGCAGGCACGTAACACTTCCCCTTAGCACAGTGGCTACCATGTCGTCAGGGCTTCAACTGTGTCAGCTACTCCTATTTCTTATGTCACCGCTGTGGTTGTTCTCATCGTTTCTCTGCTGAGGCATTTGTCCCAGTAGCAGAGACTGTGGTTTGGGATGAGAAATCCGTGGTGGGAAGAGCATGGCGTTTGCAGCAGACTGGGATCTGTGTTGCCTTGAGTGCGTTGCTTAATCCTGCTCACCCTTGCTTGTTTTGCTAGGATGATAGGAACAACGATACTCACCTTTTACTCATGAACTATAGATCACTAAGTCGATTCAGTGAACAATGACCAACATTTAAAAAACAAAATAAAATAGAGCTGAATGGAATAGAAAATGCCATAGTGCCTTACATGCAGGGTGGCTTGATGGAATGTTTACAGGCATTCATGAGTATAATGCATCGCAGTAGAAAACAAATCTCTTAGTGTGGGTGATACTTAACAGTATTAAAAACACTGTTGATAAAATAACTACAGGATATTTACATAATGGAATACTACTAGGCTGTAAAAAAGAAGTAAATTTTAACTTTTGCAACAGTATGGATGGACCTGGAGAACATTATGCTAAGTGAAATAAACCAGTTGGAGAAAGACAAATACCGTATGACTTCACTCATATGTGGAATCGAATGACCAAACTGAACTAACAAGGAAAATTGGGACTGACTCTCACATGGAGAGCAGGATGACAGCTAGTGGGGGGAGGAGGTTAGAAGGTGGAGGGATTGAGCAAAAAGGAAAAAGGACTCATAGACATGGACAATGGTGTGGTGAGCGCTGGGAGGAGGAGGTATAAGGGGACTAAATGGTAATGGAAAAAGAATACCATAAAGATTAAAAAATAAAAAATAAATTAAAACACTGCTATAAAGGTTACAAGCAATTTAGGCAAAGCAGGTGCTAAGCACATAGTAAGTGATCAAATGGTCATCGGTAGCATCATCATCTTCATCATTTTCATCTCCAGACAAGCCAGGAAAACCCTTGGCTATCTGTCTGTGTTGAACCAGATGGTCTACTAATCAGACAACCAAGGACAGCTCAGGTAGCCTGGCCAGGGCTCCCTAATCCTGCTGACCTCAGGACTACCTGGGGATGCCCATTCAAACGGCAGATGACCAAGACCAGCCCACACCTTCTGAATCAAAGCACCCAGCAGAGCGTAGACTGAGCTTGTCTTGAAGGAATCAAGGTGCCTTCCAGGTATGCTGTGCCAAGAGTCCTCTCACCATTTAATACCTGGCGTCCCCTCTCTAGTTAAAAAGGATTGAAACAGCAACTGGCATGCTGATAACTGCTGAGCAGCTGTGTCCCCAGCTCAGATCAGGGTGGCATCTGCTTAGAACAGAACATCTTGTTATTCTGTGTCTTTTTCCTATGGCAGTTCAAGCGTGATGGGACATGAGAGACGCTGAGCAGATATTTATCAAACACCTACCATGAACTGAAAAGTTAATGTAGTTGTGCCTACCTTTGGCTAAATAACCTCCACACCGTCACCAGAATGACCTTTCTCTTCCATGCGCTGATCTTGTCAATCTGCTGATCTTACCCTTTCAGTGACGGCCTGTTACCTACGTGACAGACATGGATTTCCTTAATGAGACCTTCAGACCTTCCCCGACAGGACCCTTACTCCCTTCGCATCAGCCCCTGGTCTCCTGGCTTCGTACTTACAGGCTCTTTCCCCTCACACTTCCTGTCCCTTGAATAGGCTCAGCCTGTGTGTCTCTGTGCTGCCCAGGTGCCTCCCCCTCTGCTTGGATGTCTCTCTCGTCTCTGCCGCCTACTGAATTTCCATTCATTTCTCAGGACTCAGCTCACCTCTTTTGTGAACCATTCAAGGTTAATTAAGTTTCCATTAAAAACATATGAACCTACGGGATATGTTCATAAATAATTATGATAAATTATAGTCCATTTATTCAGTTGCCTGTCTTCATAAAAGGCATCTCCAGGTGGATATATACTAATTATGACATCCACCAAATAAATAAAAATGTCGACCAACCTTTATTAAAGATCCACTAAGCACCAAACTAGAGATCCAAGTATGGTAGGCTGTATAATGGCCCCCCAAAATACCCACATCCTAATCCCTGGAACCTGTCAACATTACCATATATGGCAAAAAAAATCTTTGCATATGTAATTAAGTTAAGGATCTTCAAATTAGAACCCAGGGAGAATTCTGAATGGTCTGCCAGGTCTTAAATGTAATCACAAGTGTACTGGTAAGAGGCAGCGGAGGGAGCGACCCAAAGCAGAGCGAAGACTAAGGCGAGAGGCTGCACTGCTCCTTTGGGAGATGGACAGAGAGCCACGGCCAAGGGCTGCTGTTCCAGAAGCCGCAAAAAGCAATAGAGCAGCTTTTCCCCGAGAGCCTCTGGAGGCAGCAGCGCCCTGCCAGCACCTTGGTTGCAACCCAGGAAACTGCCTTTGGACTTTTGGCCTCCAGAAGTTCAACAGAATAAACTTGTGTGGTTTTAAGCCACTAAATATGTGATAATTAAATCTCATACACTAGATAGCACGTATCAGAGAACAAACATTACAGACGGCAGTTACAGGAGATGAGTGAAACAAAGCAGTGCTTCTCGACCTTCAAGACCCACAAGAATTACTGGGAGTGTGTTTACAGTACGGATTGTGGTCGCCAAGGTCTGGGAAGAGTCTGAGATTCTGTGTTTCTCACAAGCTCCCGAGTAAGGACCATGTTGCTTGCCCAGGGACCAGGCTTCGAGTGGGAACGGACGAGAGAGCAGTGGGGTGAACATAAGTGGACTGATCAGAGGGAAGAGTTTCGGAGAGGCAGCTGTACACACATCATTTCAGAGACAAAAATCTGAAGGAGCCTGTGCAGCAATGGCCCCGGGATGGGCGCAGGACGCCAGTGCGATCACTCGGCGCCGGGCTTGGCTGGGAGTCTGGAGGCGGCTCATTTTCATTGTCTCCGCCACATCCAGCGACCCCATGGAGTGACACCTGAATGCTTCTTTGGCAGATGAAAGCATGGAGTCTCGCAGGATTGAAGGGCTTTGGACACATTAGCGTGGTGTCAGACTTGATGGGACCAGAATTAAGTTAACTCCAAAATAAATGGGGTTTTTCCATCATCTTTTCTTAATCACTAATAATATACTTGCGCTGCTGGGCTTTGCAGAGAAAGAGAGTGGTTTTCTGATTCCCTGTAATGTCTGGAGTCCACCTCGATGGACATATTGAAATCCCTCCCCCGTCCCATGATATTGGCTTATGTTACCAGGGATTGAAATTGGGCTTGCCAAGACCCAGGCTGAGAAGAAATGAGAGCTTTTACCAGGGCACCCTTTTTAGGCAGAGTGATGGTCCAAATGCTCCGTGGGCAGAGAGGGCCCTCTGTAGAGCACGGGGCTAAGAGGTGGAGCGGTAAAAGGCACCCTCTTCCTGTTGGCGGGTGGAGGAAAAAGTAGCCTGAGAAAGGCTCACAGCATGTTTGCCAGGGGAGCCAAGGGCATTCAGCAAACCCCAGGGGCAGGAACGGGGACAAAATGGAAAGGGAAAGTGCAGATTCAAAACTAGAGTGGAACGGCAGTGACATCAGGAGCCCAACAGCGGCCCCTGAGAGAGGCTGCGCCCTTTACCCCTCACCGGGTGGGTCTCCTCACTATGGGAATGGTTATACTGGTGCCACGGGTGGGGAGGAAGATCAGAGCCGATCTCCATAAACCTCCCATGACTCTCAAGCTCTCATGAAAATGATGGATGCCTTTAACAGCCTAGCTGTCTGTTGTTGGTCTTCATGCGTTACTGCTTTTATGGTCCTAGATAGAACACGATGACCTAAGACACGTGGCGACCAGGATTCATGCAAGTTCTGAATGGCCGAGGCCTCTATGAGTGAGGGGTGTGTGTGTGTGTGTTTGTGTGTGTGTGTGTTCTGTGGCATAGAACGTATAGGAAAATCCTTGAATTTAAAAAAAATTTTTTGAGAACATCGAAGGTTAGGAGGAGAAAGGAGAGAGTAAGTTTGGGCAGACAAGTTTTAATTTTGTGGTGACATCTTTGACTAATGGCTGACATTTATGTAATGCATGCCACAGAAGGTCCTTCCCTCCAACTCCTCCTGCACCCACCCCCTCCATTCACCTTTCCGAGGCTCCTAGCCCAGTCCCATGGCGACTTTTTTTGCCTGGGCAGCAGAATTTACAGATTTGAGAGGGTACTAGGAGTGAGGAAGGACAATCGTATCATAGGCATTAGAGAGGCAGCATTATGGATTTGTTAAGAATAATGAATCTTTACCACTTACTGTGTTTTACCATTAGAGTGGATTGAGCCCCAGCTCTACTTGGAGAAGTTGCTTAATCCTCTCTGGATCTCCATTTCTTTATCTGCAAAGTGGGACTGGAAATGGCATCAACCTGCCTGATGGTCTTTGTGAGGCTTAAGTGGGAAAATGCTTGAAAAGCACTTAAGGCCAGGGTTCAACTAACTTTTTCTACTCAGGGTCAAGATTAAATATTTTACAGGTCACAGGTCCCTAAGGCAATACTCACCGCAGTCGAACGGAGCCACAGCAGCCACAGGCAGTGTGCAAATGAACACCCTCTTTGGAGGAATCTGTTTTGTGGAAGTGCTACCGGGAGGGGATGGATTCTTGCCTTTGGGCTTGAAATCTGACAACAGAATTCTATAATCCAAGCGTTTTAGTGTTGCTTTTTAAATATGTGGCCCCTTAATGATTTAATTTTTATTGATCAAACCTTGGAGTATAACTGCGGATAATTTGAGAAATAAATAATAGACAGCATGGTTCATTTCTCATTAATATAGCCAAGGCTGAACTGCAGAGCTGGAGAGGGGAACTTTTATAGTACAGAAAAATTAACTGCAAGATGTGAGTAGATCAGGATAATCTAATTTGTTTATTTTTAGCTATCCCTGGGGCCTGAGCTCTTATAGCCAAGAGAGTTCATTTAATGAATTTGGTCCTAGAAACACAACTTTATTTCTCCCCAACTAGCAGGGCATAAGCATTAATTTAAGTGCTACGTGCCCTACAAACATTGACGGCCTTAATGAAAAAGTTCATCAGAGCTTATTTCCTGATGTGTTATTAGCTGGAAGGCAAAACTAATGAATTTTGTCAGATTGCCAGGAGCAGAGACGGGAAAGGATAGAATTCTTAGAACCTGTTTCCACTTTGTCATCTGCTTAGTGTTTTTTCTTAATGTTACTCCTAAGGATCTCCTGAACTTAATATTGCCTAGTATTGTATTTCCCCTATTTACATAATGTTCTTTAAATTTCTGGTGCCTGAGAAGGAAAAATAGCACAGAGATCTATGACAGGAACCTCAAAAGGAGTGATTGGAAGAAGTCAAAGATGGTGGTAGTCAACACATTTGAAGTAAGGGTCCCTTTGGTTGGAAGAGACAGAAACCCAATTCAGACTAGCTTAAGCAAAAAATAATTTTATGGACACATGTAGCCAGGAATTTCGCTAATGACAGATGGCCAAGGGACGTAGGAAAACATGCTGGGCAGACTGAAAACAGAGCTACTGCAGAGCCCTACAGTAATGTGCCTGATTCCTCTCCTCTGCCTTTCATGGGAAATTTGACGGAGGTGGAATGGGTGTGTAGGGTCTGCTTTCCTGATCCTCACTTAAGGAGCCTTGTGTTCTTAGACAAGCACTGAACGTCACCAAATCACCTTACTCACCCTGTACAACTGTTCTAGCCTTGCATATAGCATTACAAGGACAACTAAACAAGACTCATTGTGAAAGCACTCTGTAAATACACATAATTATTCATTCCATTTGTTGTTTTTGGGTCATTTTAGACCCACGTGTTTCCAGTAGGAGTTGGTGGAAAAAGAGGCTATAGGGAAAGGGTTGCCAAATCAACGTGGAAAGAGGGAAGAAGGTTTTCAAAATCTGCACATCCCACAAAAGGATCTGCTTTTAGTTTCATATTAAGAATCTGTGGAATGAGAAGCAAGTGTCTTCTGCAGATGAAGTTTCAGACGCTCTTTTAGTTACTTTTTTTTCAAATAATTACCATACCCGGCCTTAATGGAAACCTATACCTTCAGTGCCGGATGCTTGGGATTGTCAAGTGGCCTTCAGTTTTGCATGAGTACAAAGTATTTTTCCCGTTTTGGTGAACTAGTCTTAAGGGACGGTCATGGGACAGAGGTACATCCACATTGTTCGAGACGGGTGAACGCCAAGCTTGTCAGAGCCCTGCGGAGGCCCCACACGCCGGTTCTCGGAAGGAACGAGCTTTCCCCTCCGAGGCCACACACACTGTCCCTGCGACAGTGGCAGCGGGGTACCGGGCAGCACTGTGCTTCTTGAACCGTGATTTCCCTTTTCAAAAATTCAAAAGAACTCTCTGGTTCTTTTGTCCAGCATCAGTCTGCTGTTCTAGACTTTCTTCCTTTCAGTTTGATTTTTCTCCTAGGGGTCCTGTGGTTTTCCTGGCAACGTGTTTGCATGGGGTGTCCCATCAAGTTCTGACCTGCTGGCACATTGCTGAACCCCATGGTTAGCGGGTTTCAATTTATGTTCCCAGGACATGGCTCAGCCCCCATGTGAGTTAGTTGATGAAAACAGATGCCCAAGAGAGGGAGCGGTCCCAGCCTCACAGATCTTCCTTACATTTAAAAACCTTCTCAAACTTCTCTGGGTGTTTTACACATGACCAGTTTGTAATGAAGGTACTTGACTGCGATAGATTAGGGCGTAGAAGGATGATATTGTAGGACATGCAAGGAATCGAGCAGGAGAGGAAACGAAAGGGAAGCTGTCTCAGAGCCATCAATATTCCATCAGGGTGTTGCAGGCTGAGCCAACCGCTGTCTGCCAAAGATGCACCCAGGATTACCATATCTCGTCACCCCAGCTGAGTTCTGTAGCTGAAAGTCTTGGCTTCAGAATTTAAAATTTTGTTTTCTGTCTTTTTCAAACTTAGAGATTACGGTTTTTTTGAAAAACTCTCTCATTCTATTCAAAGACTTCTTATATTTTATAGCTATGTAAGTTTTTTGTTTTAAAGGTTAGGCATAATCCCAGACTTCTTCCCAAAAAGAGAATGTTAAATTCTTTTGTGAATGTTCTTCTAACTAGAGAGTTATGGAAGAACTTATGTGACAAAAGTATATACTTTTCTATAATTTACTATAATTTATTTAAATATTTCACCAGTTGTTGGGTGTCTAGGTTGTCCTCACTTTTTTTCTCATGTATGCCCATTCAGGGCTGGGATAATTAGCTGGAGTAAATTAGACATTTTTTAAAAAGAAAAACAGCCGCGACTGGTGTGGTTAGTGGGTTTGGCGCCATCCCATGAACCAAAAAGTTGTCAGTTTGGTTCCTGGGCAGGGCACATGCTTACGTTGCCACCAGGTGCCTGGTTGGGGGCGTATGAAAGGCAACTGATTGATGTTTCTCTCTCACACCGATGTTTCTTTTCCTGTCTTTCTCCCTCTCTTCCCCTCCCTCTAAAAAATAAATAAAATAAAAAAATAAAAACATTAATACTTATAAAACATAATTAAGATGCATAAATGGTCACAAAATTATGTCTTAGTGAAACAATTTGTCAGTATTAAGAAATAACAAAAATAAACATTGAAGTACCTGGAGATATTTTTAATCTAGTCATTGATATGATTTCATTATTGTTTGACCTACTTTTTTTGTGGTAAAATGACTTGACCATTTATTTTTCAACAAAATTAATTCATTCATCTATTTAAGACCTATTTATTAATTTTCTGGCAGAAAATAAAATACAATAAAAGGTTCCAACACACCCAGAGCTTATGTTCTAGTGGGAGATGGGAAAAAAACAAATAAGTAAATGCAAATAAAAAATACCAGATATGGAAGTGGTGTGCAGAAAATGAAAATGTGGGTGTGTACTAGAGCGGGGCCAATGGTAGGACTCTCCCAGGAGAGAACAAGTGTCCTGAGAATTCATAGTAAAAGCGGTGCCAGCCAAGGAAGGACCAAGGTGAAGACTATCCCAGGGAGAGGGGATAGCTCATGCAAAAGCCCTGCCATGGGGATGACTTGGGAATGTTGCGGGAAGAAGGGTGGGAGGGGTCAGCGGGAGACAGGGGCCAGAATGCGCTAATTTTGGCAGCCAGGAGAGAAGGCTGAACTTAATTATAGGCACAATAGAAACTCACTGGAAGATTGTAAGCCAGGAAGTGACATGATGTTACTTGAATTTTCAAAAATTGATTCTAGATGTTGAGTGAAGAATGGAGCACATAGGCAGGAGCAGGAGCGAAGGGGAGACCAGTCGGGAAGCTACTGTAGATCTAGGCGGGCGGTGATGGTGGCTGAGACCAGGCGTCACAGAAGACATGGGAAGAAAGAGGTGAATCTGAGGTATGAATTGAATGCTAAATAAGTGAGACTTGTTTATGGAGTGCAAGTGAAGGATGCAGGAAAAAAAATAAACAGAATCAAGGATAATTAGCCAATGGCACTACTGAGAAGAATAGTTATTTTGTCTGCTGATCATTTTTGGAAAAAGAGCATGTTTGGGCATCTATTATAATACAAAGCATATTGTGAATTTTTTCTAATAATAGTAATAGCACCTTCCATTTTTTGAATGCCTACCATGTGCTGGTCACTGTCTTCCTTACTGTGTGTGTCGGGGGTACAAAGATGTATTTACATTGCATTAAATTTCATTCCTTTCATCTCACTCAATTACAAAATGACCCATGTTTTCCATATGGCCTTTGCCCCTCTGAGGATTGCATTGCCAAGGAAACAGATTGTTAAGCAGAGGCACTGTAGCTAAATCCTATTAAACATGCAATAATTCAAACAAAACACACAAACCAACCAGTGCTTGGGTTTGGAATATTGGCTCCAAATGTCCCCTTCTTAATGCCTAACTATATACCTAATAATGTTCAATGTTTAAATGCCTGTCTAATTCTATCCGGAGTTCTGTACTTGTACATTCCTGCCCCAAATCCCCACTCTGAATGTCAGAATTTTAAATTAATCTCCCCAAATGGTATTTTTGCATAATGAGCTCTCTGCATGCTGTTAGCTTCAAACAGTAGACAAATAGGCAATTCTTTTCTTTTCCCCAGTCAGATTTTTCCTTTGTAAAACATTCAGCAAAACTGCTTAAAGACCTGTATATGTTCAAACATGGCTGGAGAAAGTCCAGATTAGAGACCAACTAGTTCAAATCTGCTTTACACATAAGGAAGCTGAGGTTCAGGAAAATTGATTTATGTCTCCAAGGTCGCGTGTATATTAATGGGCCGGGCCAGGGCCAATGCCCTCTTACCCTGGCTTGTGACCCAGGTACCTTTATTTGTGGTACGTTTATTTGTTTCAAGGTTGTTCCTCTCACCTCCCCTCTTCTAAAAGTTGCCCTGACTACCCCTTTAGTATAAATGCTTCACTTCCTACTGTGTGTCCCCTCCATGCTTTGCGCCCCAGCCAGACCCTTCCTGCTCAGCCCTGTCATCCCCCGCCCGCTCCTCAAATGCAGCATCTTACTCCAAGTCCGACTTCAAATGTTGCCCCTCACTCCCATCACCGTTCCCCAGGCCCATCCACCTCCTTAGAGGATCAGTGCATTTACACATCAAATGTGCATTGCATAAATGTGGGGTTTTTTTTCAGTCTAGTGCAGGTGGGTTTTGCAATAAGGCTGTCCTCACTTGACCCTATCATTTAATTAAAAAAAAAAAAGGAAGACCCAGTGGAGTGAGAAAAAGTATGATTGCAATCAGTGTACCATGTATAGATAAATTCTTCTTATTTAGAAAACTTCACTGCTAGGCTTCTTGGATGTGGAAGGTAAGTCCTGGTGGGCCGGAGAGGCAGGGAGTTAAGTAGATAGAGACGACCCTTCTGCAAACTAAATGAGTGCCACTTTGGTTGCACCAGCAAATAGTGAAGAGAAAGACAAGGGCAGGAGGAACTGAGGAAAAGAGAAACAGCCTGGAACCTGATTTGGCAGCAATGGACGGAGGTTTTCAAAAACAACAAAACACAACATTCAAATTTTGTTTTGCTCCCTCATGTTATAGTATAAGTTCACCTGTCTGACACCCCTATGTCCAACTATTTATATAAAAGGCAGTCTTGGGAAGAACAAGAAGCATGTTCTGTCCTGAATTTGGGTTGACACTTTGGTTAAGGGGGGGGCCGGGGAGGAGATCTCAAAATACAAAATGCAGAACTAAGATTCACTGAAGCCAGAAAGTAAACCAGAGGTGATTAGAAGAAATGTAAGCCCTTAAGTGTTTGAATAAATTCTGGGAGAAAATTGAGCTTTGCCCTGGAGTTAAAATGGGGATGTGAGTCAAGTTATTGTAGGTGTGAATGGGGCATTGGCCCCAAACACATGACAGGCATTGTGGACAGAAGGGTGAAGAGGGTTCATTAAGACAGCTGGCTGTGGAAATAACTAAGTTACATGGCAAAAACTGGTTAAAGATAGGAGCTGCTCATTCATGACCACTCTTGGTATGGCACTTTATACACTTTATACAGTAAATGGGGGATGGCTAACAACAAGATTGGCCACCTTAGGTTGACATTTGTCAGGTAGACTGCTGGGAAGAGACCGAATTTTTCCTCGGTCCACTGAATTGACTATTTGATTAAAAATATCTGCTTTTTTACTCATTGAGTTTTATTCTTTCACTTAATAACTATCTATCGAGCATCTACTTTTTGCCAAGCGCGTCAATACATGCTTAGAGTACATTGGCGAGCCACAGGTGAGACGTGATTCCTCCATTGTAGAGTTCAGAGTCTAGAAGAGAAGAGGAGCATCAGTCAAAACATCCGACGCAGGGGTGTAATCCTGTAACAGGGGTACGAGTTATGGAGAGGTGCATGGTACCAAGAGAACGTACACAGAACTAGGGGAACCGATGCCAGAGGAGGCTTCCCAGAGAAGCTAAGATCTGAATGAAGAATGAGAGCTAACGACAGGCAAAGGCAAGTGGGGAATCATTCCAGATTGAGGGATCGGCTTGTGCCAAAGTCCTGTGACATCCATGAACTGAACCAAGGCCAGTGTTGTAGGAGGGGGGTGAACAGGGAGGAAGCATGCGGCTCAGCACACAGCCAGAGGGAGGCAGGAGCCAGGACACAGAGCCCGCAGTCTCTGTTAGCCTTTCTCATAAAAACAGTGGGAAGCCATCAAGGTGTCTCAGGGAAAATGTGATCATATTTAAATGTTGAAAAAGGTAACTATAGCTGTAGAGGAAAATGATGCAGGGCAATGGTTACTAGATAGATATTTTGCAGAAGTCTGTGATGGCTTAAACTGAGTTCATGTCAACAGAGATAGGAAAAACTAAATTTGACAGGTATTCAGAAGATAAATTCAATAAAGTTTGGTGACAGTTTGGATATAGGAGTATCTTAGTTTGGTCTTACCTAGAAACAAATACTGAGACAAGGATTCAAAGTAATGTGTTGTAGTGCATAGGGCACATTGGTATGGTAGTAGGGAAGGCAGTTTCTAGAAAGTGAGGTATTAAACCAGCTACCATAGCAGGCAGTTGAAGCTTAGTTCATTCTGAGAGCCAGTGAAGAATTATGCCTTAGAATTATTCCAGCCGTGTGCGGCAAAGAAGCTGTGTTATTAATATACCAAATTCCACTAGTCATTTGTTAAGGGATGACATGAGGGCACTTCCAACCTGCCTACTATGGATTTAGAAAAATTTTCAGGAACAGAGATGTAATCGGCCGTTAGAAGTGGAATGGCACTCACTGAAATGATAGGGCCTGAGGGATATGGGTGGGCGCTGACTGTGTCTGCTATAGAGGGTGAGGGTAAGTGTCAAGGGCAATTCGGATTTCTGGAACTACTGAGATCAGAAACATTGGAAAATGTTGCATGTGAGGTAATGCCAGACCCTGAGAATGCCAACAAGGTACAATCCCTGCCCACAGGGAACTTCCAGTCTAGCAAGTAAACTAGAGGGTTGGCCAAGAAGTCTGTTTAGTTTTTTTCCACAAAATAAAAGGTACATATTTTCATTTTCACCAATAACTTTATGGATTTGGATATACTGAGTCTGTCAGCTATCTCTCAGCTGGTATAATGTTGATTATTCTCAATTAATGTCTCAATTCGAATGCTGTCAACTTCAACTGCTCTACCCGACCGTGGAGCACTGTCCAGTGAGAAGTCTCCAGCACAAAACTTTGCAAACCACATTTGACACGTTCAGTCATTCACAGCACCTTCTCCATACACCGTACAAATCTTTTTTGAATTTCAGTTGTGTTTTTACCTTTCTTGAAATAAAGCATAATAGATTACAAATGTTGGATATTTTCTTCCATCTTCAATATTAAAATAGCTACACAAAAATCCACCAATTTTGATAAGTTTTCTTAAATGCACACTGAGATGACAGCTGTCACAATACAATCTATCAAAATTGTTTCCGATGAAGTTAAAGACAACTAAGCACTACTAGAGCCATCTTATGGGGAAAAAACCAAGCAATGTTTTCGACCAAGCCAATAGTTAGTGAAAACACCCAAGGATGTTCTCCAGGACGCAGACAGACTCTGGTGCTGCTAGTTCCTAAACTCAAAGGAATTTCTGAGGGAACCAATCTGATTAACCTGGCTTGGGCCGAGTGCCCACCCCTGGAGAGTCAACAGCGCACTGTTTCCATCTTAATCCTGAGACGGCAGGGAGAGAACTGTTCCTCAGATGAGGGTGCTTTCAGAAGTGGGGAGCATTAGCGCAGGCTTAGTGGTTTTAAACTACAAAAATTTATTCTCTCACAGTTCCAGAGTCCAGCAGTCCAAAATCAAGGTGTTATCAGGGTCACACATCCTCTGAAGTCTCAAGGGAAGGAGCGCCTTTCTTGCCTCTTCCAGCTTCCGGTGGCTCCAGGTGTACCTCGGCCCGTGGCAGCATCACTCCAGTGCCTCCCTCCCTTTTCACTGGGCCTTCTTCCCTGTTTCTCTGTGTCTTGTGTCTCACATCTTCTCCTTTCATTTATAAGGACACCAGTCATTGGACTAAGGGTCTACAGTAAACCTAGGATGATCTCATCTCAAGTTCCCTAATTACATCTACCGAGACCCTACTTTCAAATAAAGTCACATTCACTGGTACTGTGGGTTCAGACTTGGACATATCTTTCTGGAGCTACTACTCAGTTCACTGTAGGAACTAAGATAGATTGATATGTTACAACAGGTTAGGAGTTCTTGCAAAACTACCTTCATTTTATAATTTGATCTGACTATACAGATGTATAAAAAAAAAACAATTGTAGGTAACCTCTCAGATTGTTTTATGGGCTCCATGGGATATAGCAGATTTAGAAGAAAAACTCCAGGCTGGTGGAAGGAGGTGAATTGAACGCAGGGCAGAATCTGTTCACAAATTAATAAAGAAACACCAACGAACGTAAAGACAGTATAACAAAATAAACAGAAGGAAAACTTCAAGATTCACATGGGAAAGAAATGAAAAAGAGAAAAAAAAGGAAACCGAAGTATTATTGACAATCATGATGATAATCATGATTATTGACGATATAAAATGAAAATTCAAGGGAAGTTATAGTCAAGAGAATATCAGACCAAGGCTATACCTGTAAAATAAAAATTTATGGATTTGAGTATGGGACCTTAAAAAGGATCCTTAAGTTGCTTCAGGAACTATTTCTTCTTCTTCCAGTTGTGTCTGATGGAATCTCCAATGTGACTGCCTGGATCAAAGACACACTTCCACCAATTACTGGCTAACCGACCTTGGAACTCCGACTTCCTGGGTATGCACACGGACAAAGTAGTTCCCAAACATATGTTACCTTCTGGCATAGTTCAAATTCTTTGGAAACTCTTAACAGGCTTATCTCCCTTATTTAAGTAGACCACACAAGTCATAGATTACTGGTCATTAAATTAGATGCTAACTTAGTGAGTTCACTATTGATCCCTCATCCAATAAATATTGGTCAGGGGAAGTCAGATTGAGGGGTCCCATAGAGCGTGGATCTGTTCCTTCCAGGATCATGGCTAGAATAAGCACCAAAGTGTACATATATTAAGCAGATATGCAAAGGGGTGCAACGAAGCAGTGTTCATGTTATAAAGTATGGGTGGTTGAAGAAGTGAGCACAGAGGAATCGACTCTTAAAGTCTGTGTAGTGTTCAACAGTGGGAAAGCGCAGGGAGGTAGGTGAGGGGTGACAGGATGACAATCAAGAATTCCAAATGGAGGGATACATATAGAACGCATTAGGGACCCCGAGTACACCACATCTAAGACAACTGGACCTGAGATGATGACTCCAGTGATTTTATCAAAACCTTGTGCTATTTGCAGATAAGAAACCAACTAGAAACAAGAAAAGACTTAAATTTTATTTAATCATCTTGTCTAAGGCATAGAGGAACATTTTCCCATCTCGGTTCTTTAACTGGAAAGCTGGCACCATGAAAGGAGTTGTTAAATTAACAAGTATGCCAGTACTTTATTAATCAGTATGTTCCATTTTAATTAAAATCATCCTAACTGATCACCCATTTCACTGGGTGCAACACCAGTTGAATAAGCTGCTCTCTCTTTAATTTATTAAGTTTGTATTGCTTTTCCTTCCGCTGGTAGTGATTCAAGGGAAACATAAATTTAACCCCCTCTTCGTGCCTCTGTGCCTATGAAACGATCCTCATCTTGGAGTAAGTGGATATAGCAGGAAGAGTATGGGCTTTCAAATCCATACGGGTGGGTCCAAATGTTGGCTCTGCCACTTGTGAACTGTGTGACCATGGGCAAATCCTTAACTTCTCTGATCCTATCTACAAGTTTTCCTATCTACAAGAGGGAAGAGTAATAGTACTGTCTGCAGAGATTTGTTGTGAGGGTTAAAAAAAAAATGAAAGCAATGAAGCGTGTACGTAATAGTCCCCATTATCACTACCACCATCCTGCTTATCTGGGGTAGCATCTCCTTATCCGTCAAGGCTCAACTTAGCCACCACCACCTCTGGGATGTGTTCCCTGAGTCCCAGTTCTGAGGAGGTGTCCCTCCTCTCTTTGACTATGTGCTTATCCCTATTATATGACTGTATATGACTCTTCCATTTACTTATGTGCCCAACTGGGGTGCCCAACTAATGAGCAATTGCAGTTATTTAAGATTAAAGTTAAATAAGTATTATTTTTAATGCACATACAGTATATTTTCAAATGACTACCAAGTTAGTAGGACATAAACACTTACTAAATTGTTTGGATATAAGAACACAACAAAAAAAATCAGGTTTTTCTTTTGGCCTAGATGTGCTGTGAAAAATATTACTGAGATGCCAGGGGTGCTCACTGTGAACCCAGAGAGCTCGGGAACCCTGTGTAGGAAAACGATGGTGTCCTGAATGAGACAAATGACAGTGCTCATTATTGTCGTTATAGTGAACGTCGCTGTTGTAATAATGCCATAAACACCAGCCAGCAGGAAACTGAGCCCTTCCTATTTCCCAGGCTCTGTTACGAGCACTGGGATGTGCTTAAAGGAGTCACATGTATTAGCGCCTTTACTCCCCTCGACACCCCTAAAACAAAACATTTATTTCTCTCCAGAAGAGGAAACTGAGGCCTGTCGAGGATGCAGAACCTGCTTAAGGTCTCTGAACCGGTTGACGCTGGAGCTGGGATTCAAATGCAGGCATTGTGACTCCTGAATTAGGGGTGTTAACCACCTGCTGACCGAGGCTGCAGGGACGCAAAGGAGACAAGGCTGGGCGGCAGAATCTACAGCATGTACGGATCTTAGGGACTGGAGAGCATAGATGCTTGGGGACATCCAACCAACTTCACAAATGCTCTGCCCCACAGCCTGACTTAGGTGACCTAGGGAGATGTGTGCATTTGTAGTCCTAACTCTGATCCTTGCCCTTCTTTATTGGAAACCTGCCAGGTGACCCAAACTAGGCCAGATGAAGCTTTATCCAAGGAAATGGGGACTGAATCACTGAGCTTGTCGCTTTTCTATGTCCGTATCAATCAACCCAAACAGATGGTTATTGTCACAGTATGACAGGATGCAAAAGTGAAGAAGGTTCACCACCTTTGGGACTGAGGACACTCCCCATTGTTTGCTTCTTGAGTCTGATTTGTTCAGTGAGTTTTAGATTCCCTGAGATCAGTACTCTGCCCATAACTTTTCCTTTTATTTGAGCCAGTCTTGCTGCACTTCCATTCCTTTTAACCAAAGGATGTTGAACTAGAACCTTGGACATAGCGGTCATAAAATACACCACTAAAAAGGGTGGGTAGGGGAACAATGCCTCTATTGCGAAATATTTAGCTCCTTAAATTGAGTGGCCTCGAGTGTCATTCAGACCTCAGGCTTCGGCTGAGCCAGCTTCTCTTAGAAACCAGGCAGGTTTGTGGAGTCCACGGAGTTCCGAAAGGCGGCTCTCTGCACTGCCTGGGAGGTCAACGATCTACCCGGCAATTACACTGCTGTCAGACTGTAAATACACATTTGCAAATGCCTCTGTAATGGTTCAGAAATAATTCAGGCCTGTTCGTGCGGGCCTAGTTACAGAATGTTAACTGGGAACCTTACCCAACATCTGCTTTCATGGTTGGAGCCGGATTTGTGCTGTTTCAACACTAGCGGGTAGAAAACAGCAGAACGGGTATTTTCCTCTGCCCACTCTCAGAAAATAAAAACTCAGCAGCAACGGACAGTTGCACAGCCGATTGATGGGTTTAGCATGGTCATCTTGTTTTCGGCTATCATGTCTTATTAAAAATGGATTGGCTTTCTAAAAATTTAGTAAGTCAGTAAGAGGGGCAGTTGCTATCACACGATTAAGGTTATGTTGTCTCACTCACCTGCCTCCCTGACCGTGTGCAGGACGGCTCCGGCTCACGCCGTAATGAAACTGAGCCATTGCTGTGAAAGGTGAAGCGTGGTGCAGGGCGACGCCCATGTCGGAAGTGGTGGATGTCAAGGCATGCAATCCAGAACGTTTGTCTTTTTGACTTTTGGTGTGGGGCTTATGCTCAAAACTGGTGTTTTCCTGCTCTCATCTTTAGACATTATTTTTCCTGATTGGCAGGCATATGAGCCACTTGTGTTCCTTCATTTCAGCTGCTCTGGATGGTGACTGCCGAACCCCACCAACATCCAAGGGCGTCCTGTGCCTGTCACAGAACCCATATGTTAACTGTCACAGCTCATCCCCAGTTCTAACTGCTGGCAAACACCTCAAGTTTGGGTGATTATCCATCTGGCCCTTTTCAAGTGTTATGGTATGTTACTTAGGGTTATAGCTCTGCTCAAGGAAAGTGACTCCAAATTACAGTGGCAGAAAGGTAACAGTATTTTATTGTTCTCCCAGGTAACAGTCCCAACTCCCATGTCAAGAACCCAGGGTGGCAGGCTGCTTTGCTCCAGAGTCATTCAGAGATCTAAGCTCTTAACATCTTTTGGTTCCGTCATTTCCCCAAGAGTTGTCTTCATCTGTATGGTCAAGGCTGGGGTGCATATAAATCCGTTGCAGCTCATGGAATGGGGGAAGAAAAGTCCAGGGAAGCTGGCTCGTCTCTTAAATTAGAGATGACCTGCAAAGTCAACTTTCATTCACATCCCATTGGCCTCAACTAAGTAAGGGACCCTGGGTGAGCCTGTTTCGACCTCGGAGCTTTGGACTCAACTTCCATTCTACTGCCCTGGGCCAGAAGTTTCTGTCACAGGTAGTATCAGACAGAAAGAGATAGTACCTCTTAAGATTAGATAAATGCCATATGGTCATATATTCAGCAAATATTTATTAAGGACCTACTGTGTGCCAGATACATTTTCTTAAATGTGTAAGAAAAATAGCACTAATATATTGTGAGGGAAATTATGCTATACTCTAAACACAGTTTCCACTTTTGAAAGACTTTTGCTCTTTAAGAAAACAGAGGGCAACTGAAAACAAGGCAAGGTTTTTTATCTTCATATTGCAGGAAAAATATTCACACCTGCCAAATTCCACCAGCTGGCATTATGGTTGTTCTGTGGATAAACACACACAAAAGCTGCTTAGATAGTTATTTGGATGTTGGTCTCATAAATCATAACTTGTTTGTTGCATGTTTATGAAGCTGTAGGAAGGATTTTTCAGAGGATGATATTAGATCATTGAGATTAAATTCAACCTCAAAGGTAGGGTGTTTTTCCAAAATAATTAAGGCAACGAACAGAGCATATTTTGCAGTTAATCCCTTGATGTAATAAGTCACACCATCTTCAGGGTTTGTATACTCAAAGCAATGAAAAAGAATACGATGGCCAGACTGTGTCAGGTGATTCTGGTGGTAGGCGTGTGGATGCAGGAAATATTCCAGAGGCACCAGAAACACAGTCTTAACTTCATCAGGATTTGGCTGGGCCTGGAAGTTGTGGTCTATAAACCCGACAACTGGTGTTATCAATGTATTTCTCTAAAAGCAGAAAACAAAATACACAGATTAAGAAGACATACTGTTTCCAATGCTAAAGTCATGCCACTTACACGTAAACTAAGAAAACAGGCTGAAGCAGTCAGTACGCGGGGTAGGTCGGAAAGGAGGAAGAACCTGCTACAGATGTAGACGTCACATCCCCCATAAAACGGGGGCAGCCTCCGTCCTGCCTTAGGCAGCATCTGTCTGTGAGGTAGCTCTGAAATTACTTTGTGAAAATAAGCAGGTACAATCTTTTGGGATGGCAATTTAGCATTATAAAAATATGGTCCCTCTGACTTCACAACTGTATTTGTTTAAGTATATTTGTGTGATAAATTCCTACCAGTGAGAAAAGATACAAGTACATCAGGTCCTCTAATCACCCTGTTTCATTATAACATTGATGCGATGCTGTGGGAACTTTGTTTACATGAATTAGCCTATGGTAAGGCTGGTTTTGTCATATGATGGCTCGCTTAGCTTAAAGTTGCAGAACCTATCAACAATGTAACTGAGGGCTTACTGCACAAGACTGGAGCATCATTTCATAAAAGCCGAAAACTCTAAAAGTTGCCACTCCTTGATGGACACTTAGGGTAGGTCAATTATGAGCATAGCCACATAATGGGATTCTTTGGAGCCCTTAAAAAAATGCAAAAGATAACTTTCCCTATCAGTATAGACACAGATGTGCCATCTCATCAATAAAGTGACATCACATTAATTGTGACATATTCCCATTTATGGGAAATTATAATGTACGAACTATTTTACATAACCTATATGTTTATATGTGGGAGGATTTCTATTTACAATTACAACTGCTTGCAAATAAATGTAGGGCGATGTTAAGTGAAAGATTCCACTGGAAATTTTGAGGGGGATACCTGGGGTCAGCGTAAAAACATCTACAGGGTTTCACAGCACCCAGTTTGAAAACCATCCCTGGAGTTTCCCTTTCATTTCCCGATGGCAGAAGAGAGGCCCGAACAAGACAAGGGGCTTCCCCAAGGCCACTTAGTTTGGAAAAGGCAAAGTCCACGCAAGAACCAGTCTCCTGGGGGCATGTCTGGCCATCCTGAAGACACTGGATACTCTGGGAGCTCATGAGTCTTAGAAACCCATTTCCATTCCAACCCTTACATCAAATACATATGGCACCAGGCAGCAGACAACCTCCACCTGATGAGGGTGCAGCCCCACTTCCTCCTGGGCTTCCCGGAGGGCCGTGGCCACATCATCTACATCGGTAGGGTCGCGCTTTCCTCCAGGGAAGCAAACCTCTCCAGGTGACCGTCTGAGCTGGACAGTGAAAGAACAGAGTGCACAGTGTAACTCCAATTTCAGAACCATTCACTCATTCAACAAGTACTTAACTCAACTTCTGTTTTGTGCTAGAGACCATTCTTACAATAGTGGCAATAATTGGAGAACTAGAGCAAAAGAAAAAAGTGCTTTTATTTGAATCTCTTTTTAAAAAAAAATGTACTTAGAGAACTCTCCCTTTTAACTGTTCTCTACTTGCCCCGCAAAGGCACCACATGCACACAGATTTGCACGGATGGGGCAAGTGGGGAGAGCTGAAAGAAAGGACGCTGAAGAGGGCAAAGGTATCAGCAGGTCACTTTCACTGAGTGCTTCCTTACTGTGCTCAAGACATGCTGCTTCACAAAGACTTTTTTTTCAGAGTCATCAGAACAGTTTTATAAGCTTTCTTTTTAAAGAAATGTAAAGATTTTATTTATTTACTTCTTAGAGAGAGGGCGAGGGAGGGAGAAAGAGAGGGAGAGAAAGACCAGTGTGTGAGAGATACATCAATTGGTTGCCTTGGCACGCCCCTACCTGGGGAACCTGGCTCGCAACCCAGGCATGTGCCCTGACTGGGAATCAAACCAGTGACCTTTTGGTTCGCAGGCCAGCACTCAATCCACTGAGCCACACCAGCCAGGGCTAGTTTGGTTTTGGCTTTTGTTTTTTAATTGAGGTGAAATCCATAACATAAAATTAAGTGAACAAATCAGTGACATTTTAATACATTCACGTTATACAACTACTACCACTATCTAGCTCCAGAACATTTTCGTCACTCCCAGGAGGACTCTGCGCCCACTAGGCGGCCGACCCCCACGGGCCTCTTCTGCCTGACCGTACTTCCTGTCTCCATGGACCCGCCTGCCCTGGATATCCCCCGCAGAGGGAAGCATAGGACACGCGACCCTCGGTGTCTGCTGCTTTCGCTTAGCGTCCTGCTTTTGAAGTTCCTCCGCGTTGCGGCGCGTGTCGGTGCTTCTTTCCCTTCTGTGGCTGAACAGTTTCCCACTCTGTGTGTATATCACGATTATCTCTTTCCATTAATGGACACACAGGCCACTATAATATTATTCTTTCCACTTTTATATACGGGGAATAAGCCTCAAAGAGGTTCAATCACCTGACCAGGTTCACCTCAGGGGTGAGTAGTGGAGCTGGAATGTAAACCAGCATTTTAATTCTAGAGCCCACCATCCATGTACCACAGCCTCGCACAGAAAACGTGGTCCCCCGTGCCGTCAGCATTAGCCACACCTCTGCGCGCACGGGTGCAGAAGCAGGAACCTTTTTCCCTGTATCACCCCCTGCCACTATGTCCTTGGTTCCAGGCCTTCCTGACTTCAGAGCTGTTCGCGTCTCCATTTGTAGCCTCCTCAGTATCCCCCTGCCTTTTTTTTTTTTTTTTAAATCTCTGTCCTTAAAATGATTTCTCTCCTATCCTGGGCAGCGGGGGAGAAGCACAAACCCTCCATGCTTCTCTCCTCTGTAGGACCAAACTTCTTAGCAAACGTGACCTCCATTTCTTTCACACTTACTCCCACCCGTGCCCACCATCCTTTCTCTCCTGAGCAGTTGACCAGACCTCAGGGGCAGCCTCCTGGTTTGGCCTCTTCTCAACTGTGTGCAGTGAGGGTCACGTTAGTGCAGACCTCCCAGGGTCGCGGGGCCGGTCACAGGAGCTGATGGCTGAGGCACACCACACAGCATCTGGCCCATGTGAAATATTTATTCATGAGAATGCATAAGGACAATTCTTGATGTTTGGAAGCTAAATCAAAAAGTCATGTAGGCATTTTTAGCACCAGGACCGATATATCCTTGTAAGAATAAACTAGATGCCATTATATATATTGTAATGTTCTACAGTTTAAAGTCCCATTTAAGCAAGCTTTTTTAAAAAATGAAAGAAATCACTTTAAAGTTCCTCTGCTAATACGTCAGAATAAAAAACAGTTAAAAGATCAGTAACGATGTAGGAACTGCTACAATACACATCTTCACATCAATTTTAGTTGTAAGCGTAGGTGAAAACCAGGTTGATGGAGATGTTTCTACTGTCTTGACCATTCACCGCCCACACGCATATGAAATAGACTTAATGGTGCATCACCTCTGAAAATTAACTCCATGGTGTTAGCACACAGCAGCAAGGCGCCAGTGCCAGAGGCACCTGCAGGGACGCATCAGGCTTGACAGACATGTAGACCTGATTTAATGACTATTTTAAATACTTGTAAGACAATGTTATGCAGTTTTAAAGAAAATAGGCATATCTGTAAGAATGATTATTCACAAACTGTCAGCACCAGAAAGGGCCCTTATCTAAGTACAGAAGTCTCCAATCATTTGATTTTTTTTTGTAAATAGCATAATATTTTTATTAAATAAAACCTTATGGAATTCTACTCAAAGGCAAATAAGGTTGCAATCCAATTTCCTAAGACTTTCATCTACATTTTTTTCTTAAATTTCTTCTTGCCTATTTCAAGCCCCAGAGAGCTGGGAGCAGAGGAAGGAGAGAGGGGAGAGGGGGCAGAGTTGAGGGGGGACAGTGGAGCAGGAAGACGGGGAGCAGAGAAAGGGGAGCAGTGGCCTTTACCCTCACAGCCTTAGGCGCTGTTGTCGGTCCCATTTTAGGAAGGAGGAAACTGAGGCTCAGGGATGAAGAGCTTTGCTCCAGGCTCCAGGGGCAGCAGGGGAGCCCCCACTTAAGCCAGAGGGGATGATGACATGCGCCCCCTTTCCCATCTACTGAGAGGGAATCTGTGGACCCAGCTCCTGTGACTCCAGGGAGAGGCCAAGCTCCGGTAATGCCTGAAGGAATTTCTTGACCCCAAAGCCAGATACATTTAGAGTCCAATTTAATTAGATTTCGATATATTTATTTTTTAAATGTGACCTTTGCATATTGGAGTTTATGGTCTAAGGTGACTCTCACGTAATAATCAACAGGCAAAGATACTTGAAACAGAGACCAGAGGCTTATCTTGGTCTTGTCTAGATTTTCTCCATTATTGTTTTTAAAATAATTGAAAAAATATGTTTAAGTGCTTCTCCTGTGCTTCTGGCAGAGCTGGGAACAGACCCCAGTACCCTGGTTCCCAGTTATGTATGTCCCCTTGGAGACTGATGGTCATCATCTGCTCCAGACAGGAAAGAAGCCACACAAATCGAATCCCAAACCCGCGAAACTCCAGCTGATTTTTCAGCTGCCTTTTTTCCCCCTATGGCAATGCAGTTTGTTATTCTGCTTACAAAGACACTTTATTAGGGCCCATTTTCTTTTTTGTACTTGCATAACTTTGAAATTACTGCTTCCCAGCTTTTCCTCAGAGGTACCCCTAACAGCAAGGGACGGTGACCATAACCAGATGTGTAGCCAAGGGAGCTGCATGCCCGGCCCAACATTTCTTTAATGTTGAGCGGTTTAGCTGAAAACCTCAGGCCATGTCTGCGCATGGCCCTAGTGATGATGACAGCTGAAATTTCCCCAGTTCTCGCCCAGTGCCAGGGCTGTTGCAGGTGCTCTGCCTTTGTTACCCTGTGAAATCCGCGCAGCGGCCCTAGTAAACAGGTGTTCGTATTTTTGTCCTCCTTTCACAAATGGAGAGACTGAAACACAGAGGGCCACTAAAGAAGACAACGTCACACAGTTGGCAAGGAGAGAGACTGCATTCAAACATGGGCAGCCAGCTTTCCGGCCCAGTCTGTTAATTTCTGTGCTCCAGAACTTTCCCATTAAATCCAGGGTGGGACTGGTCTAAAACAGTGGCAAAATTGTCCCCCATTCCTGCCAGGGAAATAGTCAATCTCTGGAGACATTTGTGGTTGTCACAAGGTGGGGAAGGGTGTGTGTGTGTCACTGGCATCTAGCAGGGAGGGGCCATGGATGATGCTAAACATAAATCCCATAATGCACAGGGCAGCTCCCACAACAAGGTATCTTGCCCAAATGCCAATGGCATCAAGGTTAAGAAACCATGGTCTAAAAGTATTTTAAATTATTTATGTTTCTTTCCAAAACTTCAAAAAATTCCATGTTATCCCATGGCCCCTCAAACATCACAGTTTTGAAAGTCCATTTGGGAATCTCTTGCCTCAAAATGTGTGCAAGTGACAAAATTTCATGGGGTCTTCAAATGTCTTGAGACGTTAATGGCGTCTTTCTGTTACCTACCTTCTCTGACCGGAGGGTGAACAACAGATGAAGTTTTCCTTCTTTAGCCAACAACGGTAAAAGGATGGAACATTTATTAAACGATAAGTGAGAATATTTGGTCCCAGCATCATGCTTTTTTAAGCGGGCCTTAGCATCATCTATCAAACTGTTTCTAAAAGGGAAACAAACAAAACATTATAGTACCAGAATTATGGTAAAAATCTCATTGTCCTACTTATGTTTGTGCTTTGTTGTGTGTCTTGACGTTTACCATTTCTGAGTTTCAGTGTTTGTTTCAATAATGTGGCAGAAATAATAATACACAAATCACATGATTTTTGGCAAGATAAAATAAGGCAAAAAACTACAGTAGTCCCCCCCTTTATCTGCAGTTGTACTTTCTGTGGTTTCAAATACCCGCAGTCAGTCTCAGTCCAAAAATATTAAATAAGCAATTCCTAAGTTTAAAATTCTGCACTGTTGAGTAGCGTGATGAAATCTTGCACTGTCCAACTCCATCCCACCTGGGACGTGAATCATTCCTTTATCCAGGTTATATATTGTTACCTGCCTATCAGTCACTTAGTCGCCTTCTTGGTGATCTGATCGACTGTCCCAGTATTGCAGTGCTTGTGTTCAAGAGCCCTTATTTTATTTGACAGTGGCCCCAAAGCACCAGAGCAGTGATGCTGGCAATACAGATGTGCCAAAGAGAAGCCTGACGTGCTTCCTTTAAGGGGAAAGGTGAGTACAGTACAATAAGATATTCTGAGAGAGATCACATTTGCATGACTTTTATTAAAATATATTGTTACCTGGCTGTTGTGGCTCAGTGGACTGAGTGCTGGCCTGAGAACCAAAGGGTTATCAGTTTGATTCCACAGTCAGGGCACATGCCTGGGTTGCAGGCCAGGTCCCCAGTAGGGGGCGTTCCAGAGGCAACCACACACTGATGTTTCTCTTTCTCTCTTTCTCCCTCCCTTACCTTCTCTCTAAAAATAAATAAATAAAATTTAAAAATATATATTGTTATCATTGTTCTATTTTATTATTAGTTATTGTTGCTAATCACTCTGCCTAATTTATAATTAAACTTTTTTGTGGGTATGTATGTGTAGGAAAAACCATCATAGTTTGTGTGTGTGCGTGTGTGTGTATAAAGACATATATATGGTTTGGTACTATATCTGTGGTTTCAGGCATCTTTTGAGGGCCTTGGAATATATCCCCCATGGGTGAGGAAGGGTCTACTGTACTAAAAAACACAGTTTAGTACACAAGTTCACTTGGAAACTAAATTAAGTTTAAATTATGATAAAATACTTTTTAACAATGCAACAGTTAACTGCTGAGATCCATAATTATATTCAGGTAAGACAGGTTTGCCAAATAAGACACTGTAAGTTTAGACCATTGTAAAATTAAGGACTTTCTCTTAATCTGGCCCTTATGTCATGTTATTAAGCATTCCTTTTGTCATCAAATATTTAACTGCCTTGTAAGAGTGGTTCCCAAACTTTGGCAGCAACAGGATCACTGGGACAGCTTACTGCAGCACGGATTGCTGGGCCCACTCCAAAGCTGTGACTCAGCAAGTTTGAGGTGGGGCCTGAGAATTAGCATATATCAAACTCCAAAGTGATGGTGATGGCACAGACCAGGGGAACACACTTGGAAAGCAGTATCTGATAATATACAAGTATTGGGATTTATGACCACAAATGGTGCCCTGAATCCATGACTGTGAATTTGTTTTGGTCCTTTTGAAAGGTGTATTTTGTTGCTGATTTGTGTAGTGGGTTAAATAGTGTCCACCGAAAACCTCAAATGTGACTTGACTTGGAAATAGGATTTCTGTAGATGCAATTAGTTTATGACTTAAGATGAAATAATCCTGGATTCAGGGTGGGCCCTGATTCCAATGACTGGCATGGTCATACAGAGAGGAGAGGACATAGAGAGACAGATACACACAGGGAGCAAGGCCATGTGAAAACAGGCAGGGACTGGATGTGACGCTATCACAAGTCAAGGAACACCAGAGCCACCAGAAGCTGCAACAGGCAAGAAAGGGTCCTCCCCTGGAAACTTCAGAGGGAAAATGACCCTGCTAACACCTTGATTTTGAACCTCTAGCTTTCGGAACTGTGAGAAAAGTTCTGTTTTTTAAGCTACCCAGTTTGTGGCACTTTGTAGTTGACAACCCAATAAACTAACAGTTTAATTTTAATTTTTCTATGGGAAAGGCAGTTTTGCATAGTGGGCAAAAATCAGATGTTTAAGTCAGCAGGAACTGGTTTCAAAATGTTTACAATGACCTCCCTGAGCTGCCCTTTCCTCATCTGTGACACGTCTGAAAACATCTGTGAGGGTTTAATAACATAATTCATATACTGTAGCTGGTTCTCAGCTCATGGCCTATGAATGATAACTACTATCATAAAAGTTCCCATAATTAAAGGAGCAGTTGCTTGCGGGAGTTGTTTCTACTTTTTGCCTCTTTCTACATGGCAGGATGCTCACTAAAAGTGGTCAGATAACGGCAGTGAACTGCAAAAACGACCAAAAGGCTTGAAAAGAATCACTGAATGCTGGCACCTGAGGGAACTCCTGGGTGCATCCCAAGCACACACGCCCGCATCCAGAAGAGGAAACTTGACAGCCCAGTGAGAATGGACTTTACCCAGTGTGGCTTCTAAGAGGCCCCCATAACTAATTAGAGGGTCCAGCACACGCAAAAACGTGTCTGTACACATTAGGGTCTGATCCTTGGAATAATCACCATGAAAACACCAACAACAGTAGTAGCTAAACTGTTGTGTGCACAGGCTTATCCCGTACTCTTGGTTTGCTTTTTCTCTTTTTATCCTCAAAACAGCCTGGCGAGGTGAGCGCATTATCCGGCCCAGGCGAGAGAGGTCATGGAACTGGAAGACCCTAGGTCCCCACTGGAAGTAGCCACCGGGAGGGACTTGATCCCTGGGTCCCTTTGCTACGGACCTGTTCCTAAGGTCGCTGGAGACGTCTGGAGCAGAAGAGGTAAGGTGGGTGCGCAGCGGGAAACGCTTTGCGCCTGGTGGATGGAAGGTGAGCCCATGATAGGTGTTAACTCAAGTTGGCCAAAGCCCAGTTCTGTCTACGGCCGGAGAAGGTGCAGAGGTCCCAGGACCCTGCGGGCGTCCAAGTGGGTGAGTGCGCCGAGCGCGGGCTCAGCAAAAACAATCGCAGGCAAAAGGCCACGGCGACCCAGGTCCCGGCCCACTGTCTGTTAGGCTCCGCCCGGATAAGGGCCCGACTCAGTGTGCCCGGGAGGCTTTACCTGGCTGGCTCTGGAGGAGAGGATCGCGACATTGTTCCGGAAAGTTTGTTTGTTTCCAGCCGCAGACTCGTCGGAGGTGTTCTGCCGGATGGGCATGCGCAGAGCGGCAGAGGGCCTGCGGAGGGGAGACAGGCGGGGCCTAAGGACGCAGATAAGGCGGGGCCTAGGGCTAGAGAGGGAATGGGCGGGGCCTGTGAGTGTGGGCGGGGCCTAACGCCGTCCGGGGTCCGACGACTCCGAGGGCGGAGCTGGAAGGGCGTAAGGCCGGGCTTTCCCGGCCGGGTTGTGAGAAGCGGCTTCTGACCAGTTCCTTCCTCTGCCTCGGGAACAACAGACATATGAGGAATTCTGAAGTTGACAATTGTAATAAAGGAGAAAAAAATGTGAAATGCAGTGCTGGTGAGTTGAGAGGATTCTGACACTAGCTTTCACGCTTGCTGGGAGGTTAAGCTGGTTCAGCTTTTCTGAACAGCCGTCGGCAAGTATTTACTACTGAGCACCTACAATGTGCAGCGTGCAGATCCCACAGCATGTGGAGCTTACCGTCAAACGACGGAGATCCCACAGCATGTGGAGCTTACCGTCAAACGACGGAGAGAGAGAGAAAAACGAATAAAAAAAATTACACAGATAAAGCAGAGCCCTTTAGGCTTTGGAGAGCATCTGAGGGAGAAACGTGACCAAATCAGATCACAGAAGGCTTCCCAGAGAGAATGGAAACGGCAGACCTCCAGGGCAGCTGTTCCGAGGGTAGTTCAGGACCAACAGCGTCAGCACCACATGCATGCTGTTAAAATACAGACTCTTGGGTCCCATCCCAGAGTTGCTGGATCAGAAACTGGGGGTAAGGCCCAGTGATCTGTGCATAGGAGATTCTGGTGCTCAGAGAGCCACTGCTCTCAGGTATGTGTGGGAATAAACAAGGGAAAGAAAGGGGCAGGGAGAGAGTTCAGGAAGGACCGGTTTGTGCCAAGACTCCCTGCTGTGCAAGACCCCAGAGGAGTGACTGGGGATTAGCCGGGGAGAGGGAGCCCAGTGGGAGCCGACACTTAAGAGGCCCGATTTCAGAGACTTAAGGCCAGGCCGACTTCTGTGTCCCTGCAGGAGGGACAATGCCTGGGGCCCACGATAATGTTTTAATTTTAATTTCTTTTAAAATCAGAAGAAAATGAATATAATAATAACCAACATAAAATAATAAATCTAGCCTGGATTACATTCATCTTTATACCAATGCAGTCATAAAATAGAATTTATTCTATTATTATTTTATGGAGGAAGGGGTTTATAAAACCGAAATTGCCCAGAGCCTGCGAGATTCGCAGTGTGTCCCTGGGGTGTGGGGCAGTTGAGCCACAGTTCCCAAGACCATCTAAGCTTAGATGTTCACCTGGCGAACCCGCCAAAGTTGAGAGAGTCCAAACCAAAAGCTTGATGACATTCTAATAATAACAGTGATATCATCTCACCCAGATGTACTTAATCCTCTGAACAAGCCCATGAAGCAGGGTTATTTCCATAAAGGTATTAACATCATCACTTTCCAGATCAGTAAATAAAAAATGATTTGCTTTAGTTCATGCAGCTAGGGTTCAAGGTTAGATCATCCTGACCTCTGAGTTCATTTATTTCAACATCACCTCACAGAAGCGGCTGACCTGTGAATTATATGGGTCTGATTATGAATAAGGAGATAAATTAACCTTTCATCCCGTATCCATTGCATACTTATTATGTGTTAGGCATGTCTCGGACATGATCCTTTGACCTGTAAGGCCCCTCAGTTTATTGGGGGTGATAATAAACATGACTCAGCTCCAGTAATGTATAGTGTGTTCTGAGCTCTGTATGAGAAGGGAGGGGAGAGGGCACTGTTCAGAGGATTGAACTGGTGACTGAAAGTTTTTGTCTGGGGATTTTATTTTCTCTTTTAGACATCCTTTGATTGAACCTTTGATTTGAAGATGAGCAAACTGAGGCTCAGAGTGGTCTAGGGCTTTGCCCATGGTCACACAGCAGGTGAACTGTGGAGCCAGGTGTTGATCCCATCCCCTGAGCTGCAGCTGGCACTCTGGCAGGTTTTGAGGGATAGGTGGGATTTCAAGAGGCCGAAGTGGAAGAGATGGCATTCTTGCAGAGGGAACAGCAGAAGCCAAGCATGAGTGAAGAGTCTTGTTCAGAGGAGTAGGTAGTACAACATGGCAGGAACAAAAGGGGCATTTTGCAGAGTAGAGCCGTGGAAACAGGTGAAAAGGCTTTGGAAGCCACAGCAAGATGGAGGTTGACCTTCCTCCTAAAGAGAGAGGAATATAGATCTGGGTTTTTGGGAAGATCTCTGCAGAATCTGGGTGGGTGGATTGGAAGAAGGGAGAGACTGGGCCAGTTGAGGCTTTTCCGAAAGTCTGGCTCAAGGAACCAGAAAAAAGATGCTTTAAGCCTCTGAAAAACTCCTATACTCCCTCCATCAGAAAGTCAGAGTGTAGCAGGGGATGGTATTAATATAAAAAGCATGATGGAGATGCTTTGCTGTGTACCAAGGCTATGTGCACAGCATCTTCTTCCAGGGTCAAAAAGACTGCTGTAAAAATACTTAGTTTTATGGGTTTTGTAAGGCTGGCAGCAATAGCACAGGGAACATCACAGATGAAATGCATCATAATAAGATTTATATATATATATACACACACACACATACATACATACACATGGTATATACATACATGTATGACTGTGTGTGTATCTCCAAACCTGCAAAACAACACAGGCTCCAAGGTTAATGGGCAATGTCTGTAGGGGAGATGACTTGTCTCTGTAGCTTTTGTATACGGATTTGTTGGTAGTGACATCATTCTAGAAAATGTGTGGAAGAGCAGCAAATCTGTTAAAAGGTTCAGGGAAACACGCAAAGCCAACACCTCAATGTGCAGTTCTCTCAAAGAAGCAGCTCCCATGGGGCCACGGTGGACCTTATCTTCAGTTCACCCACCTAGAACCTTTATTTGAGCAGCAGTTACAGCCAAGCTTGGGTGCTGCAGAGATAAAGAAACTCTGGCCAGTCTTTGAGAGCAAAGGGTGCCTGGGGAAAAGACCTACAACAAAAAATTAGCTTCAAAGCCAGATAAATGCTCTAATCCAGGAAAGGGGCTAAGTGCCCTGGGGAGTGAGGAGCCACAAGCAAGCAATTAATTCTGCCTGGGAGTAGACAGTGAGGTCTGGATAGGCTGTGGAGAGGTGGTAAGATAATAGGGCATACTTAGCACTTAGCATTATTTTCCTAAGAAATGTGAGTTTCCTCCATTGCTTCCTCAATTTGCAGGAGGGTCTCTCCGCAATTAGAGGGCATTCTCAGGGGAGGCTTTCATATTAAGTATTACATCCATCAGAGTATGATGGTTATAATTGCTGGGTTGGGCATTCATCCTCCAGCTACAGAGTCCAGCACAAATAACACCCCTTTTTTTATTACGAAATCTTTTATTGTAAAATCATAAGCATGTAATTCTGTAACATAACAATATCACACTCAAGCACACCACATGCCATTTTAGGTGAAATGTTCAAATTAAAACTATAAATTATTATACCTATATTATTATGCTACAAACCACAATCAGGCAGGTATTACTTCTGCTGGACCCTGTATTACCAACCCCCCTCCCCCTGCCCCTCTCATGCCAAATCAGAAAGAGCAAAGCAGGATCAGCCTTAACAGCCTTCCCACCTTCTAAGGAGAGGAAATTGATGGAGTTCTTTGAGGGCTAGGTTTAAATAGGAGTTTCTCTGTGAATGGACCAGGGTCTTCAGCATCAGAATCACCTGGGGGATACAGGGAAAGCTCAGTGGCCCCAAGTCCCACCCCAAGGGTACTTATCTCAGGATAAAAATGCTCTCCTGAGCAAGCTTCTAGGTGATTCTGTTGTAAAGGTTAAATACACTGGTTTAAGTGCTCCAAAGAGAGATGTTTAATGTTGAGGACATAAGCCACCTCCTTGCACAAGAGGAAGGGGTGGGGGTGGCCACCAGCTCCAGCAGGCGCCATTTCTGGTAGCATTGGAACAATCTTGCTTCTGGTCTTGGGAGCTGGCAACTTGGGCAGGTCCATCTCAGGAGAGGTTCCAGGAAGGTAAATGGATTGTTTTGTAGAAAATAGGCCGGAATGGACAGATCCCTACATAATGTGGTCTCTGCTGGTTTGGTTTGGTTTTGGTTTTTTATTAAGACCATTTTCAAAAGGAAAGAACTTGTGAATGTGGGTCAGCATATTCTCTCGTCGATGCCCATTTTTGGCTAGGCATGGAGCTGGATGTTGGAGATCTGGAGACGCACGGCAGTTGATTCTTGCTCTTCAGAGATTTGGAGTCACATACAGTGGTGAGCGACTTCAGTCTGCACAAGCATCTTCTGGGGGCTGATTACAGTGTAGGTTCTTGGTCTGCAGTCTCAGGGATGTTGATGCAGGTGGGGCCCAAGCATCTGCATTTGCAGCCAGACCCTTATTGATTCTGATATGTCTACATTTTAAAGGGGGACAAATGGAACTCGAATCTGAAAAATTACAAGAGTGGCCATCAGCCAGGCTCAGGAAGTCTACATAGACACGTTAGCCAAGAAGTCAGTGACCTGAGACAGACCCTAATTTCTGGAAGCCAGTGTATTGGGGACAAAAGGTAAGACACAGATTATAGGAAAAATGCTTCTAGAACTGCCCTGGGTTACAAAAACGTAAATTGCTGGGAATTTACACTTGGGCTCTGCAAAAGTGATTTTTTGAAGTAATTCATGGCGTTTTTCATCCATGTTTAATTTTTATTGTGTAACAGTAAAATAGATATATGCTTGCATATTAAGATGTCTTAAATCTCTGAGTTTCCATGAGCCAGGCCTGCCAAAAACGGATAAAAACCGATGGGCGGGCATCATTCACATATTTTATACCATCGTTTGTTCTCATTTCCGTGCACCTTTAGAAATGAGCTAAAGATTAGTTATGTTTAATTCCTTTATTGTCATGGAATCTCTGTGTAATGGAACAATCAAGTAGGTTTAATTACCAATAACAACTGTGCTGGGAAATTTGCAATCTAAATAAAGGCTTGGCTTAGGATGTATCTAATGACGTAACTATGCCGTAGAATGAGACACAGTCTGGCCTCATTTAGCTTGTGAACTAGTTGTGAAATTGGCTTAAGATTTTCCAGTGCGCGGGGAAGCTCAGTGTCTATGGGAGAAGTACAGGCTGTGCTCCACGGGGAATTACTGTCCACGTCCTCACCCTGGCCTTGGGTCTGCCCACCAGGAACTCACAACTCAACCCTGGTCAAATCTTTGCTTTTATAGATTGATGAGGGGAGGTGGAAACTCACGTCACTCCCAAAATCCAGACTCTACCACTTACCTGGCTTGATACCTTATCCAACCCATTGTTTTTACCACAAGGAAACCATGCCATCTGTGCTCGGCTCACAGACATTACACTCCAGCATGCAGCCTTCTGGTGTGTCCGGGATAATATATACTGCTAGGTGTGCAGAGAGACAGACAGACAGAACTGAGACAACTGGGCAAGCCCTTTGAGAAGGATGCAGTCCATTTGTTGCTCGCCTCTGGTGTTTCCTATGGCTGACTGTCTGAAGATGGCCACACAGTATTCTCGTTAAGGGGGAGGGGTGGGCATTGGTCATTGCTTGAAGTCTTTAGTGGAAGCCAGAGAAGAATGTGGACTGTCATGGAGTAATTTCAGATCTGATAGCAGAGGATTGTACTTCTTACATCACTGTCCCATGGAACTTTTCTGCAGTGATGGAAATTATCTGCATCTGTGCTTTCTAGTACAGTGACCACAAACTAAATGTGGCTATTGAGCACTTGAAATGTGGCTAGTGTAAGTGAGGAACTAAATTTTACATTTTATTTACCTTTAGGTAATTTAAATAACCACATGTGACTAGTGGCTACCATATTAACACAGGCAGTGTTACAATTATGAGTTGCTCTCCACCCTGCAACCTTCTTGGAAATACCAGCTCAAGACCTCCACAAAGTGTACAGTACCTTTCAGGTTAAACACATGCTTTGGGGAAAATTCGTAGAGTCTTCTTCCCAGGGCATTCTTGGGGAATGGAGGCCAGAAGCAAATACCATTAATTCCTTTCTTTAAAAAAACAAAACAAAACAAAAAAATAAGCTCACCTTACCTCCAGTGGGCACTCTTATCCTACCCGCCATCACAACAGTGAGGGGTTTGAAACATGCCTTTAGATTGACCCAAGACAATAAGCTGTTAGCAACAAAAGTGTTCATTTCTTTATGCCTATTACACGACATGAGCTGTGTTACACATTAAACACTGTGATTAGATGCCATACCTGTCTTTACTGAGTTTCTATTGTGGAAGGGGAAATACAGCATTTCCCAAAATGTGTTCCAAGCAACCTTAGACCTGTGACGTGCCCTGTGGGAGGGAACTAATGTCAAATACATTTTGGGAAGGCGGCGTTTGATATCACCCCTCGCAGATATGAAATCTGCAAACATGGTAAAGTTTCCAAGCTTTGTTTAGCCCCACTTTCCTCTGATGTACAGAGCTCTTTTCGCCCCTGTGATCCCCACTGACATTGACCCGAATGGTGTTTTGTACAAGGCACTTGGGATGGCGCTTCACTGGAGCAAAGCGGGGGCATGTAGGGGAAGGCTGCGCGACTTCCTCCTGGGAGTAAAGGGAAGTCTCGTGGAGAAGGCTGATGGTGCTTCCCCAGACGGTACCTGAAATACCTCCATTCCTTAGTCTCCTCACCTGCTTTATTCTTCTTCATAGCACTCATCACTTGATGATCTAATATATAGTTCTCCTTAATTCTCTGCCTCCCTCCACTAAAATCTAAGCTCTAGAAGAGAGGGAGTGAAACATCTTGTTTTTCCACTGCAGTGACCTCAGCAACCAGATAATCAATACATATTTTTTGACTGAATATAGATACTGAAAAACATTTCAACTGGGTTTTGAAGGAGAGGAAGGGTTTTGATGGGCTAGAGGGGATGTGAAGTTCATTCTAGAAGGAGAGACACAGAAGAATAAAAGCACATGGAGAGTTGTGGAGAAACTGGCTTTGATTAAGGAAAGGATGGACTTAGCAGTAGGAAATAACATTGCTAGGACACGTTGTGGCTCTCCCATGAAGAGAGCATGAGAGGAGGACTGGTTGGCTTTACAAGAGCAGCTTCCAGGGGAAGGATGAGATGGTGGGGGTACCTCCATGGCTCGAGAGGGTGATGAGCTCCCCAGTGAGGAAGAGGCAGTGTGGGCTATGGCTAGGTTACCAGCCCACAGAACATCTATTGATATATATACACACATGACATATGCGTGGTATCTGCTTTTATGCAGTTATACAAGGTTGTGCATTCCAAATGAACTTGCTTCAGTTTATCTACGTGGAAGCAAGATACATAGCATAAAACATACACAACCAGAGGCTCTCAGAGGCTGCCATCCCCATAAACATGTCTCCCCAGGACATTCACTGATGAGGTGAGTCATCTTTCTGGGAAAGGGCATGGGATGCCAGACTGTATTTCCTTTCTTCTTTGTCATTTAGAATACAGATGTGCTTTAGAGGCAGGGATAAAAGGCTGAACATGCTTTTTTTAATGGTGTTTGTCTTTCTTCATAGTTAAATGCACATCTTGTTCCCCAAATAGACTCTGGGCAGCTAACAGGCCTAATTGTATAGCCTCGTGGAAAACAAGATGTTTATCATTTCTACTATGTGAGTCCCTCTCCGACCTTGTGTAGCGATTAAAATGTATGTCCTGTCTGATATCAGTAAAAATGTATTCCCTGTCGCATCCTCCACACAGCAGCCCCAGGGGTTCTAGTTTTCCATTCCTGATCCACTGCCACAGTCACGTGAAGTTGTACCACCACTTATGCTGAGGACCTATGTGTGAGGCATTGTAGGTAAGCGTGTTTATTGCTTCGCATGGTTTACAGGCTTAATTAATCCCTGTAACCACCCTCTCAAGTAGAGTTGCTTTTCTTTCCTTTTGCAGGTGAGTGTGCTGAGGCAGACAGCAGATATAGGTGGAGGAGGGATTCAAATAAAGACCATTCCACTCCAAGGTCAACAAGCATTCCGTGACATTTTGATCCTTACTGAACATGATTTTTATACTATTTATATCTGTTTTTGTAACTGTCCATTTGATAGCCACTTAATATAGACCTACACGTATATGTGTGTATATATATATATGTACACAAACTCACACACACACACACACACAGGTCCTCAGATGTCCTTTATTTGTAATGTATACTCCACCTATTAAAACAATGGTTTAGGTGATTTGCCTGATATTAAAACTAAAAATCACTGAAGAACATGAATCATTTACATGGGCAATGGGAGGAAGTTGTACCAGAAGCTAAGGGCAAGGTGGCAAGATGTTCACGGCACTTAAGGTTATCTCTGAAGTTCCAGGTAGAAGAAAACAAGAAGTCTTCTTTCTTTCTCATTCCTTATCTACGTCCTACTAAATGTTTCCAACTTGCATTTTCTTTGTAGTCTGTCAACAGATGATGGGCTCTTCTAGCTGCTGAGGAAAACAAGGGTCCCCATTTCTCTCAGTAGGACAGAAGAGAAAATGAGAGTGGCTCAGCATCTAAGATTTCAGGCTGTGCTAGGACCTGAACTTACAAAGTCCTAACCGGATGCAGCCCTGGACTCATTCCAATACACTAAGGAAGCCCCTACAGAGACTTAAGCTTCATCCCTGCTGGCATCTGATTTAAATCACTGTGTAGTCAACAGGAAGGCAGTGTGTAACTGGAGAGAGCTTCGAAGGAATGCCAAGAGGCTGTACACGGCTTACCCAGGAGTACTGTACATGGGCTGGGTCCGAGTGCTCTGGAGTCAGATAGGACTGGGTTCAAGTACTGCCTCAGACTGGCTAAAGGTTTATGCTGGCTAAACAAATAATGGGACAGCCTCAGAGGCTATTTTGGCACCAGTTGAAATGATATATATGAAATAGGATAGTCTGTGCCTGGCACATAAGAAATTATTCATAAATGGCAGTGTCACACATGTTGATTTATAGAGATCTTGTTGACTGTTAACCATTTTTATTACTTATGATGCTTATCAGGGATCAAATGCAACATATTTCAGCTTCATGTGGAAACATTACTGTTGTTCACCAATTTCTAGTTCTCTTTTTTTTCCCTAGACATACAGGTGACCACTTTTCTAGCTTCCCTTGTGGCTAGGCAGAGCCACGAGACTTATTCTGGCCAGTGAAATGTGAGTGGAAGTGATGCGCATCACTTCCAGTTGAGAGAGTGAAAACCCTCAGCTCAGCCTTAAGTTTCTGTCCCGCACCAGCAGCCTGGAGCCACAGGCTGAGGCAGCTGTGCCCCAAGAAGGCAGAGCTCTCTTAGCCTGGGGTCCTTAGTGACTGGGTGGACCAGACTGCTCCTTCTGACCCCTGCTGCCCACACACACGCACACACACACCCCCATGCTGGATATGTAATGTGAGCATGAAAGGAAAACAAACCACTGAAGACTTCTGTTTATTTACTACTTAGCCTATTCTATCTTGAGTAATACAGATCCCCAATATCCAGAGGCAAATTTGATAAGTGGAAACAAACATCTCAATTTCTGTTGAAATTAAACTCAAGGCTCATAAAATTATGATAATAATCTTGTTTGTAATTATAATCTGAGAAATTATAACCTTCCATCTGACGAATACTGAGATCATGTTAATTAGAGTGAGATGTTTTTCTGTACTATTACATATTGAGCAGTTTTCATTTCTATTATGTCGTTGTAGTTACATTTAGGTCTTGGAAATGTTTCTTATAGTCAAGCGTGTATTTCACCATAAATCTATCAAGTAGGACAAAGCCTACATATGCGATGTATCTTCAGTGTGCATCCTCATCACCTGGAGATCTTGCTGAACACAGATTGCTGGGCTCCACCCTGGAGCTTCTGATTCGTTTGGGCTGGGGTGGCGCTGAGAACAGGCACTGCACTTTGCGAACCCCCACATCTGCCTCACCGGGGAGCTCGTTCAGTGTGCAGAGTCTCAGGCCTCACCTCTCACACGTTGAATCGGAACCTGAGTTTTTACCAAGGTTCCCTGGTGAGTTATGTTCACAGTGAGGCCTGAGAAGTATTGCATCAGAGGAAAGAGCAGCATTTTTCAGCACAATGTGTGCTTTTGAGAACTCAGCTGCTGCCAGTAATGGCTCAGGTTCCCTAGTGTCTACCGAGTTCAAGCACTGTCTGTTTCTGTTTTGTGATCATATCGAGTGAGTTTGTATGCTCTTCTGATCCCACGGTGGAATTGACCTTTCCAGGTCTGAGTGCCCACCGTAAGTTAACCTATTTGCACAATGCTGCAGTAGAGGTTACAATACTGCCACAGTATGTTGCGTATTGTAGGGTGTACCAGCTTTCAGTTTCAGTCCCGGCTTCACTACTTCATTGCTCTGACTTTGTAGAAGATAATCCCCCTAAGCCTCCTTTTAAAAGGAACCTAATAATAGGATTTACCTCTTAGGATTGTTGTGTACTGCTAATGTACATCAAATTCTTAGTACAATTGTGGGCTTATAATCATCATTATATTCTCCTATGATGAAGCTTTTCAAGTTTCAGCTCCTATCATGATTTCCTATAGAGATGTCTAAACACAAACTGTGAGCTATGCTGACTGCTAAACTTGCGAATGAATGTCTCCTTCATCTCTGTTTGTCGCTGGCACTTAGCACAAGTCCTCTCACACGCTAGATGCTTACTAAGTGTTGGCCGAATGAAGGAACAGAGAAGTGTGTGCTTTGTCTGTGTGCTCGCTCCACCCTGCAGGCTAGGGTGTGGGTTTCTCGGGAACACAGAATGCAGGACTTAGAAAGATCTAGTATAACCATGCAGGGAATGGTCTCCCCAATATCCCTGCTCCTGTAGCGAATTTTCCATCAGAAAGAGCAAAGTCAGGGTGCTCTCCAGATCTCAGCGGTACATCAGGGTTAGAAGATGCACCCAGGACGAGACAGCCAGGGAGAAAGAGCCAGGCACCAAGGGATATGGGGAGCTGAGACCAAAACAAGCCCTGGGCTGGCTGCCTCCCACTCTCTCCAAGGGTGAATGGATTATGCCCGGCAGGTCCTGATACTCACTCACCCACCAAGCTGCCACATCTTCTCGCATGATTTCCCCCCTCTACTGCCACCACCTTCACCTCCTACCATCCCAGTCAAGTACTGATGAAAGGAACGAAAACCCCAGAGAGGGTCCCACTATGGATAGCCACGACACCGCAGATGATAAGACTGTCACTTTGACTCTAGACTCTTCACTCCACGAAGGGTAGGAGTTAACCTACTTTGTTCACTTGAGTATCCTGACAAAGACTCTCTTCGACCACACTTTGGTCAGACTTCCGCAGAGCCCCCTCTTCTGTTAAGCCTCAACATTGGCCCTTGTCCTGTTTTGTTTTGAAAGAATTTATTTATTTTTAGAGAGAGGGGAAGGGAAGTAGAAAGAAGGGGAAAGAAACATTGATGTGTGAGAGAAATATCAACCAGTTGCCTCTTGCATGCCCCCAATTGGGGACTTGGCCAGCAACCCAGGCATGTGTCCTCACTGGGAATCGAACTGGTGACCTTTTGGTTTGCAATGCCGCCCAATCCACTGAGCCACACCAGTCAGGGCCCTTGTCCTGTTTTTGGCTTGCCTAGCCCAGTTTTACCAAGAATTCTGCTAAGTCAGTTTAGCGAGGATCCCACCTGTCCTTGATATCTGATTAAGTTCCCCATCCCCAACCTTTGGTGCATAAATCCTTGGCCTGCCTTCAGCCAGAATCTCCCTAGATGTCTTCTTTTAGTAATTTTTTACCCACTGACCCTCCCCACTCTGCTAGATGGCTCTGACTCTCCAGCTGTCTTTGCTGCATTTGGAGCTCAGCCCGATGTCTCCCCGCTATGGGGATAGTTTTGACACCTATTGCAATAGTCCTTAATCAATTCTTTCTTACCATTTTAACAAATGTCAGGATAATTTTTTCTTTAACAATCCTCAGACCCAAGCACAGTGTGTGGCCCATGGTAATGTGACATGTAAGAGTGGAGAATGTTTGGGTTCAGGGAGCTCTGCCCCCTTCTAGCTGTGTGACCCTGGGTAGGTTACTCAACCTCTCGGAACTGCAGTTTTGTCATTTGGAAAATGATAGTAATAGCTATACCTGTTGAAGGGTTGTTTTGAGGATTAAATGAAATGCTGCATAGAACGCATTTAGCGCCATGTCTGGCACCCTGCAGGCTGGGAAGGGCCGAGGGGAGAAGAGCCAGATATTACAGAGCTTTTCCCACCATATCAAAGGACTGGGAATGTAAGCCACCCTTTCAGGCTAAACATTATGAGCGTTATAAGCAGTCCCCCGAAGATTCTCTCCTTAAACTGCCTCTTAACTGCCATATTTTGAAAACTGTTTGTATGGCAGCTACTGCAATGAAGCTTTGTGTTTTGTGATTACTTGTCTCTCTAACAGCTGTCAGTTCCTCCTAGAACTCTGTTTACCTAATTTGGTTTGACTGGTACACAGACAAATGGGCTTTGATATGATAAATGGTCCATGAAAGCGAAAGGCATAGGCCCACACCACTAATTTCCATTCTATCCAGGGATAAAGCAAAAGGCTGCCAGCTGTGAAAACCCAGGAGATTAGAAGTAGATTTCCGAATGTCAGCCTGCTGGGAGGTAATCACGTCAGCATGACCTGCAGGTGTGCTAGTAACGTGCAATTATGTACCAACCTTTCTCTTAGGACACACAAACACTTTCTAAATATTTCCCTAAACTCTGTGAGGCAGAGACGCTGGGGTACTATTATTTTGCAATTAAAAAGTCATCTTAAGAGAACCACTCTAATCATTTTTCCCATGCTGCCCATTAGGGAAGCCTCTCAAGCCAGTGTTTTTGGGAGGGAAATCTTCTCTGATCGTGTTACCTGAATACAGTACCTCAAAGCTTGGAGCTTGCATGTGTGTTTCTGTTACGGGACTAAACGGGTTTATTTACCCGAGCACATCAAAGCCCAATAAATACAAACAAGAATTTACATAAAAGAAAGTGTAGGGTTATTAGTTGAGGAAATGGCATGAAGCCCGGAGTCACGGGTAAGTAAGCTAGTGTTCAAAGACCTGGCTTCCCTATGGCTTCCGGGGGATGGATTATACAGGGAAAAAATCATCAATCATGATGGCTAGAGGAGCTGGGGCCAGGGCGGGAGTAGTTGATTATTGTATTAGGTCCTGATGTCAGCGATGGCATTGTTCTGTCTGGCTTTGTGAGGGTATAGTCTGTAGGGCCCACCTTCGTGGGCCTGCGGCTGAAATGCAGCCAAAGTCGCAGTGCTCTCTTTGAGCTTGACCGTTCTGTTTCTGGGGTCAGCGGACCCGAGGCTTTGCTCTTAAGACAGGTAGATACTGACCAAAATCTGATGTCCTAATGGCTTCATGATCAAGGAAGGGAGGGGACAAACAGAAAGGAGAAAGAAATGTTGAAGAAACAGAGTTTCTGTGTGGTTACATTTCTACACTGGCCTATCTGTTAAATTCCGGAGCAGTGCATCTCTGGATTCCTTTTAAACGTTGCTCCATCAGATATATGAGAACAAAAGCGCTTTAACCACACACCCTCAGAACCAACAATATCTTGGTGAGTCCTACAGGTCAAGACAAATAATGGCAACCAACTCCCTGTTTAAGTTGCTTTAAGAGCTTCCTACGTAGTACTTGGTCGGAGAGTGTATCTTACTAACGGGCTGCTGAACCAAGTGTTTCCTTTTCCTGTTTCAAAAATCTTTCTAGAACGGAGACCAGCAGGTTTGTCAGTCAGTAATGATGCTAACTTTGTCCTGGGGTTACAGAGGGGGCCCCTGGTAGGAGCCCTGAGAAATGTGGGCTCTAATCCTGGCTTCAAAAGCCATGGCTGCTGCATGACTTTAGGAAAACAGCTTAACCTCTGTGAAACTCTTTCTTCCCTTTATCTAAAATGCGAGCCTTCCAAGAATGTTGAGACTACCAATGGAGACAAAATAAGTAAAAGCAGTCTGAAAATCATAAAGGGGTGTACATATCTAGGAAAGAATTTTTATCATGTTATTTGGGATCAAGGCCTAAAATCAGTCATTCTGACTTCTTTTCTGTGCCGACGCTGAAATTAACATTGCCTCATTGCCATGCCTGCTCCCCCGAGAAGCGGAAGGGCAAGTGCATGGCATGTGTATTCACTGTCTCTCTCGTTGTTCCCTCAGTGCAGCTGATAGTTATCAGTCTCAGAACTCATTCAGAACTGAGCCTGTCTTGGCATGATACTCTTGACAGCCAGTTATAATTATGGCGATTCGATTACAGTGGTCATCTGCCATGAACAGACACCTGCATGGACCTCTTATTCCTCAAAACCTCGATTCTTCAATACTTGATACCTCCTCTAGTCCCCTGAAGCTTCCAAAAGGGATGGCTGGAATGACTATGTAGTTCCACCCAGCAAAGCATTCTTTCGCTCAAGAAAGTATTTTACTCCTGGGGGGAGTCCCTGTTGGGAAGAGTGACAGACATGGTGACTCTCACAAAACATTTTTTTGTGTTTCCCAGACTTGCAATTAGGACCGATAGGACTAGTGCTGGCCAACGGCCTTTGAACAGAGGTGGCCTGTGTCGCTTCTGGGCCAAAGCAGAGGAGCCCCGGCAGCCCTTCCTGGGCTACTGCTGAAAAGCCTGAGTCCCATGCGGCACAGCTGCAGGATGGCAAAGCCTTCATCATCTCACACTCCTGAGGGACAACGTGTTGGTTTGCTTGGGCTGCTGTAAACCAGGTATCACAAACTGAGCAGTTTAAACAACAGAAACACATTTTCTCAGTTCGGGGGGCTAGAAGGACGAGATCAAGGTGTCGTCAGGCTTGGTTCCAACCGAGGGCAGTGTGGAAGAGTCTATTCCGTGCCTCTGACCCCATTTCCGGTGGTTTGCTGGCAGTCTTCGGTGGTTTTTTCGGCTTGCAGAGGTATCACTGCAATCCCTGCTTTCCTGCTCCCATGACACTCTCCCCTTGTGCATGTCTGTCTCCAAACATCATTTTATAAGGATACCAGTCATATTGGATTAGGAACTCAGCCACTCTAGTTGACCTCATCTTAGCTAATTACATCTTTGACAACCTTAATTCCAAAGAAGGTCACATTCTGAGATATTGGGGGTTAGGATTTCAGCATATGAATTTGAGGGTGAGGATACAATTCGACTCCTAAAAGACTGTATTGACCCACATTGATGGGTTGTATGGAGCAGGAGAAACTTTACTCTCGAGGTTCTTCCAGCTGGTCTAATAGTCAAATAGACATGAGACAGGTTAGCAAGAACAAATAGCCCAATTTAATACATACACATGCATGGTAACCCCACATGCAGCAGAGGTTCAGAGACAGGAGGGGGGATCTAGGTATATGAGGCACCCTGAGCTAGGGGTGAGGTAATGTACATTGGGGGCTTCAGAGAGTCATTGCAGAATAGGAAGAATAGAAACTTATAAGTTCTTCCTTCCCTATAGACAGGTCAAAAGAGGTTATCTAGTAAATCTGCCATTGAGGGCAAGGTCCTTAATTGAAGTTCTTCCAGGGAGGTGGCCTCAAGGGTGGCATCAAGGGAGGGCCACAAGTTTCTCCTCAGTGCGCAGCTAAAGTTGCCCTTGGCTCAAAACAATCCACATACCACACAGGCACACTTTGGGGTGACTAGCTCTGAACCCCACAGCTGAGTGCGAGAAAAATAAACTTTTGTTATGTTTTAAAACAACTAAGATTTGGGAGTTGTTTGTTCTATCAGCATTGTCTCACTTGTAATTAATGCCAGACATTTAAATCATCTGCACACATCAAGTCACCAGCTTGCCTGTAAGTGGGCATGAAGTTGAGAGCAGCATTTCCTCTGAGAGGCCAGTGATGACTCATTCTCTCACGGCCCCACAGAACTGAAAATACCCGGTTGGCTGTGTAAGTGAAGGACTGAGCAGGCTCAGTGAAGGACCTTGAACTCCCTGAGAAGAATCACAAAACAAAGGAAGGCGGAAAATAGAAATGCTCTTTTCTTAGGACCAAAGGGCAGATAACCACTTGTTAACACTGCTGGGCTTCAAAGAAGGGTCTCAGAGTGCTTCTAGTTCAAGTGATCTACATCTAGGTGAGGAAATTGTGATCTTAACTGGTGAAGTGGCCACTCGTCCAAGGTCATGGGGGTTGATAAGAGGCAGAGCTGGGACTGGGGCTTCAGTCTGCCATTTCAGCCTGGGGAGGGATGGCAGGACCAAATGGTAGTGGCCAAATACATTGTTTAGTTTTGAACACGGCTATGGTTTGAAAGTTTGTGTTGCCCTAGGTTTATATGTTGAAATCCTAACGCCCTGCGTGTTGGTATCAGGAAGTGAGGTTTTTGGGAGATGACTAGGTCATGAGGGGGGTGCCCTCATGAATGGGATTAATGCTCTTATAAAAGACCCCACTGAGCCCCCCAGTCCCCACCCTCCACCCCGTGAGGACACAATGAGAAGTCTGCAGGGAAGAGGGCCCCTCGCACCCTGATCTGAGACATCTAGCCTCCAGAACTTTGAGAAATAAATTTCTGTTGTTTATAATCCCCCCAGTTTATGGTATTTTGTTATAGCAGCCCCAACAGACTCATACAACTTATGCTTAAGCAATGGACATCAATGAGATTATGACTTTCACAAAACTGAACAAAAAAAGTAAGTCTCTTGCAATAGTAACAATTGAGCACTTGAAACAAGGCTAGTATGAATTAAGGCACACTGTAAGTGTAAAATACACTCCACCTTTTGAAGACCTAATAGAAATAATTAATAACTTTATTAATAATGAATAGATGTTGAAATAATAGATATGTCATGTGAAATAAAATATATTAAAATTCATTTCCTCAGTTTCTTTTTACTTACAAAAATGTGGTTACCAGACAACAAAGTTATGTGTGGCATGTAGTTGTACTGCACATGATAATTTTATTGGCTGGTGCTGATCTAAGGCGCTTATTAAAATGCAGATCCCAGAACCCTGCTCTAGACCAACTGAAGGGAATCTTTGGTTTTGTGGTTCAGGGACTTTAACTTAAAAAGTAGTCCCAGGTAATTCTGCTGCAGACTACGTCCTGAGACTAGGACATGGCACCAGTTAGCTGGAGCCTGCTCCTCAAGTTAACCGTGGTTTCCGCTGTTCCCTGTAGTTCTCCGGACACCGGAGCGGAGCGTTCCTTGCACTTGCCATGAGGCAGTCATCAGTACTAGTGAGACAGAGATGAGAGTCACGTGTTCACACTTTGATAAAAAATAGGAATCACCTTCACTTCTACAAATACTCCTTTTTACTTTCCTTAAAACACAGAACATCCTAAGAGTTTTTGGGCGATGTATGTGTACCACGATGACATAACCCATCCTGCTTCACTAGGGTGAAAGGGGGTGATTTGCCGGACCCCTCTGGCCATGGGAGCTGGAGACCATCTAACCAAGGTCCAAAGTGCCGCCCTTCCTCCAGCACGTGGGATTCTGTCTGGAGCGGTGAGAAATTATAACTCACTTCTCTTTTTTGTTAAGATCTACCTCTTCTCTTTCGCATTGGATTTCTGGAAAAATTAGAGGAAGCATTAAAGTGTGTTTGCATTTTTTCCCTGTTGTGTTTCTGTTGTCTCTGACTCCAGGTAAAGGTCATTCATCTAGAGGAGAAAGGTCTATTTCACACTCTCCTGGGCTGGGACAACAGTCTTTCATCATATTAATGAAGTTATAGATTAGACTTAATGAATCAAGAAGAAATATTACATTACCCTTGCTATTTCTAGATTTCTCTTCACTATGTCAAATTGACTTCTATAAATTTAGAAGTAATCTGTGAATAACACCAGTATCATTTCTATTTGATTTTCAATATGTGTGTAGATTCGCATGTGTATGTGTGTGTACATTTTGAGATTAAACTTTTCCTGATAAAGGAATACTATAATCTATCTAGAAAACTTGGAAAATAGCAAATAATTAAAGGTGAAAAAAGAAATAACCCCAAATATCATCACACAGAAATTACCAGGGTTTATATTTTTCTATAGTTTTTAAAAAATACATTTTAACTCATATGCCTAAAAGGATATTTTTCTACATACAAATTGGAGCATGATAAATACGTACACAGTTCTATTATCACAGACTTTCTCCAGATCATTTGTTTTCAAAAATTTCAGTAGTTGGATAACAAAATCTTCATTTTTGGCTGATTGAAGTTTGAGTTGGTTCTTGCTGTATCTATGGAGGCTGGAAATATGATGTCATTAAAGTCATCCTCTCTCTGCATGGTAATGATGACACTAAGTGTACAACCTCTGAAAGAAAGTGCTTTTTCTTCTCCCTTCCTGCAGAGAGCAGGAGTCTTTATACGCGACTTGGCAGGATGAGTAGTTGCTGACTTTTCATGTGTTTAATGTGGAATATAAGGCCGCCATTTACACTCACTGATAGTTTCTCTGTAGATCAAGTGCCCCCTCATTACCTAGTGGGCAGGGAGGTGGCATAAAACCAGATTTTTGAGCACGGGCTACAGGAGTTTTGATCCCAGTTCTGCTGTTTGTAGGCTGTGTGACTTTGGGCAAGTTACTTACCTCCTTTGTTTTCTCATCTGTAAAGTGTGGATAAAACTAGTGATTTCCTCATAAGGTGGCTTATGGTTTAGATATGATGATAAATATAAAATAATTTAAATGAATTCTTAAAAAATACTGACCCCAATAAACGGTGAATAGTCTCTTTCTCTTCCTCTTCTCCCTTTTTGTCATCATCAATCACTATCATCATTTTCATGTTTTACTTTTATTTCTCCCTCTCTCTCTCTAGTATAGAAAGCTCTGAAGAAGCAAAAGTTCTACTGTGATATATATCTTGACTTATTTTTTCTAGCATTGTGTCCTATACTTAGCTGTAGTTGTTTAATGAATGTTTGAATATTTCCTAAGTCTTTTTCCTGATCTATAAGTAAATGGTAAACATTTTCACTCAAGACTGTGCCAGCCCTGACCGATGTGGCCCAGTTGGTTGATTGCCCTTCTACAAAGTGAAGGGCTGCTGGTTTGATTCCCAGCGCCTGGGTTGCAGCCCTGGTTGGGGCATGCGAGAGGCAGCGGATCACTCTCTCTCTCGCACACTGATGTGTCTCTCCCTCTCTTTCTCCCTCCTGTCCCTGCTCTCTAAAAATAAGTGAATAATATCTTTTCTTTTTCTTTTTTTTTTTTTAAGACTATGTCCCAGGTATTGCTTCAGGGAACAGGACACTTTTGTATGTGATAGCTATACAGTAACACTTTATTGTTTTACTAACTTATTGCTCAAATATCCTAACTAATCTATTTTATTACATCATCATGTGCACCTAGTATGTACCAGGTCTGAACCGCAAGCTGTCAGGCAAGCCCCTGCCGTCAAGAATCCCAAAGCCTAACATCTTTTATGCTGTGCTCAGCATTTTGCTAGTCTTCTATTTTTAGCACAGAGCAATTTCAAAAGACTTCAGCTACATGACAACTTTTATTGTTTTAGGCTGGTAAACCTCCAGTTTGGGGAGCAGTGTTTTACCAATTCCAGTAATATCTGAGTAAAAAGGAAATTTTATTTTGTAGGGGAATTCTGAATTTAAATTCTACACAAATTGTACAGTTCAGGCATGTTTGTTAAAGTAGTTTGTTAGCCTGATCGGACTTGCTACTCACTTCATCCTTTGTCTTGGAATCCAGGAAAACCGGCACCTGGGTGGTAGTAAGAGCGTGAGGTCAGTCACCAGTGATGAGGTTGGAAAAGTCTTGTGCAAATTGACACTTGGCATTCCCATTTCTTTCTGTCCCTCTCATCTCTACTTTTTTCTTTCTTTTTAAAATGCATTTTTATTTTTTTCAAGATTTTTTTTTAAAGATTTTATTTATTTATTTTTAGAGAGAGGGGAAGGGAGGGAGAAAGAGAGGGACAGAAACATCAATGTTCTGTTGCCCCTCATGAGCCTCCAACCGGGGACCTGGCCCACAACCCAGGCATGGGCCCTGACTGGGAATCAAACCAGCAACTTTTCGCCTTGCAGGATGACACCCAAACAACTGAGGTGGCCCTGGTCAGGGTTCACCTCCACTTTTTATTCTTACCCTTCTTTTTATCTGCTCCTTTCCTTCTATCAAAAATAAAGGCATCTTCCATGGCCCAATTCAATATTCACCATGGAACGCTTTTTGACAGAAAAAGAAGTAGTTGCCTCAGGGCTCATGACAACTCCTGTAGCAGTTATTACCAATTATCTTAACCACAGAAGTAACATCTCTATTTCCTAATGAAGCTAAATAATGAGCTCATGCTTTCCATGACTTAGGGAGGATCTGCATCCCATTGAAAGGGCCAATTCCCTGCTTTATATTTTTATAGCCCGACTACCTGAAAGTTCATTATACATTTTTACATATTTCTGTTCATTATCTATTTAACCCACTAGACTTTAAACATCGTGGGAGAAAGGGTTTATATTGAGTTTACTGCCATGTCCCTAATACCTACAACAGCACTTGGTGCATAGTCGGTACTCAATAAATGCTGGTTGAATGGATAAATATACGTGCAAGCATTGAGTAGTTTACAGAGAAAGATACACCCTACCTCTTGTCTTCCTCTTGCTTGAGGAAACAGTAACAGTGGCAACAAAAACAAACACCCAGAAAGGCGCTCTACTTTTCATATCCATACCTCCTCATGTGCAGCCTGTCGGCAAGTTCAAGTTCCATTTTCAAAGTCTGTCACGAACCTGCCCATCTCCATCTCCATAGTTGTTAGCCAAGTCAAAGCCACAGTCATCTCCTTCCGCGGACAATAATAGCAAAAGCCTCTCCTTTCATTTCAATCCATTCCTCTGCACAGCAGCAAAAAGGACCCTCTTAAATTTGAATTACATGAATTCCGCCTTCTATTCAAAATCCTTTAAACCCAGAACTCCTACTGGCACCAAGGCCTTAGAGGCCTGGCATGATGAGCCCTTTCTTAGCTCGTCAGTGTCATCTCACGTTTCCCTCGTTTTGTCCCATTGTGCTCCAACCGCATTGCTTATCCCCCAGTGCCTGGAATGTGTCCAGTTCTTTTCCACTCGTGGCCTTTGCACAAGCTATTCCCTCTGCATCGAATCCCCTCCTCCCAGCTCCTTCTCCTTTAGGCTGAGACGTCACCTTCGCGGAGGTGCCCCCCGCCATTGCCATCTGTATCTCCCGTCCCCACTCTGTTGGGCTTTCTTTGGTTTTTCTCCGCTGTCCATGTTACAGCCCGGGGTTATTTGTGTTGCCCTCTTCTCTGCACCACCGGCATGTGACCCATGAGAGGGTAAAGGCAGTGGCCACCTCTTTGCTGTTGTGTTCCCAGCACTGAGCACTGAGCTGGCAAGTAAGCACCGAGGAGGCGCTTGTATCAGTTTCTCGTGGCTCCTATAACAAATTGCCACAACCTTTGTGGCTTAAAACAACCCACATTTATCATATTACAGTTATGGATATTGGAAGTTCAAAAAGGCTCTCCCTGGACCAGAATCAAGGTGCCGTGGGCTCTAGGGGCTCTGAAGGCTCTGGCTCCGGGGGAGAACTTTCTCCTTGTTCCTTTTGTCTTCCGCCCGTAGTCGCTGCCTTCATTCCTTTGCTCATGGCTCCCTTATCTCCATCTTCCAAGCCAACGAAATTGCACCTCCCTGAACCTTTCTCTCACAGTTATGTATTCCTACGACTCTCTCCCCACCCGCTTCCACTTTTGAGGACCCTTGTGATAACATTGGCGCCCCTGGATAATCCAGGCTAATCTCACTATTTTAAAGTCAGTGGATTTGGCACTTGTTATGTTCCATTTGTAATCTTATTTCCCCTTGGCCATGTAATTTAACATATTCACAGGTTCTAGGGATAAGGAGGTGGACCCCTTGGGGGACCATTATTTTGCCTTGAATAAATAAATGGACAAGTAGCTTGGAATTTCTTTGTGGACAAATGGCTGCACTTAAATTTCTTTTGTTCCTTGTTGTGCCTACCCAAGCAGGCCAATACTGAGCCTAAGTAATTTCTGTAGCAGGCACTTTCTGGTTCCCAGAGAAATGTGGGAGACTCAGGGAGGGGTTCTTACCTTAATTATCAGCCTCAGAAGAGGACCTGGAGGCCCTTAAGGTACTAAGTGAAGAGGGTTTTCAAGATCTAATTAAATCTCTAATGTCCTTTGGAAGGCATGTGATTTATACTCGGTGCCACCGTAATTGGCATGGCTTCTCCCAGAGTGACAAACGTAGGCGTTATAAACGTTTGCACCTAAGGTACTTCCAAGCGAGGTGATTGATTTCTGGGAGATTAATGCGGGGTTGCTGAAGGCTGTGTTTTGCAGTCAGGTAGGCTGCTCTGGCCTTGACCTGGGTTGGATTCCAGCTTTGGAGTGGAAAAAATATGGAGACGGAGATTTCACAAGTACTGTGCAAATGGCGGCCCCCTCACCCATGAGGCAAGGGAGTGGAGTAAAGGAATGTGTTGGCTGAGAAAATCCTCAGGTGCGCCGCCTCCCATAATTTCACAGGCTTTTCTCAAGGACGACACAGCAGAGGCACTCAGTTGCAAGATGGGCTTTTCTCCTCAGCAGAGGCCTGTGTTTCGCTGTCGTATCTCAGGCTGTTTATAGTGATGGCACTTTAAAAACCTCAGGGAGCCCATCCCCCCTCACCAGGCTCTGGGCCGGGTTGCGACGTGGCAAGCCCACCTCCTGGTGGCTGTCACACTCTTTCTCTGGGACATTCAGCAAAGCAGGCCTTGGAGGAAGCCAAACAGGAGAGTGAGCCACTTCAGGAGAAGAAAGAGCAACGGCTTTGGAATCTCGCAGACCAGAGTCCTGGCTTCCCCTCGTCCCAGCTGCGTGGCCCGGGACAAGTCTCCCTTTGTAAAATGGGGGTGCTGTTAGTATCTGACTCATAAGGCTATTGTGAGGATCAAATGCGAGTCTACCCACAGAGCACTTAGAACATGCTGGTTGCACAAAGCGGGTCTGTTTTAATTTGCGCAAAATGAGTTTTATAAAGTCAAGTGTGGAAAACTGAGGAAATCCTATTGATTGACCCTTTGGTGCCTCCCTGTCTTTTATGTTTATTAGAATACACATCAAAGACAACTTTCTATGAAACTAAAATAACAGCAATGCTAGCAGTTAACATCTGTGAGCGCACGGAGCCTGTGACTTCACAGCATTGCCACCGAGCGTGGTGGAGAAGCCGCAAGCCACTCTGAAAATTAGGCCCCAGTGCCTCTATGTGTGTTTCGTGGCTGCTGGGGCAGAGGTCTGGGAAATTTCTCAGGGAGCCCGGGGCGACCTCTTTAATCTCCCGCAGGATGGCGGTTTTGCCTGCCAGCCAACAGGAATAAACTCCCACATCTGCGGAGCTCTTCACAGTTTGCAAAGGCGCTTTTACACAGGTGGTAACACTCATTGATTGCTTACTATGTGTCCACAGAGCAGTACCTTCTGCTTCTTCAATGCTAAGTGTTTAATCTGCACAGCAACCTTAGAGGAGAGGTGCCATGCTGTTATAACAGGCCAACCTTCTTACCTAAGGTCGCTCATCTAAGAAGTGCTCGACATCGGCTTTGTAACTGGGGCCATTTAAATCAAGGGTCCACATTCTTAACCATGGCCTTGCACTCCCTTCCATTTGACTTGCACGGAAATGCCGCCCTATGAGCAACAAAGGTAGTATTTTCTTTGTTTTGCATCAGAGGAAACAGGGCCTGAGAGAAATAAAGTGCTCTGAAGGTAAGTGGCAGGGCTACAATTAGAAGCCACATTTTGGATGTTTAGAATAGTGGTCCTTTTGCTCTTTCGTCATGCTACATTAAATTCACTGGAACGGGACCATTTTAGACACTCTTTGAAGGAAAAAGGGACACTCAGATGATCTACATAGCTAATTCATAGTGCACATTAGATTCTTTTCTGGTTTCTCTAATTAGGTTAAGGTGGCCATAATAACTAACCTTGGCCAGTGGTTAGTTCATCAGATGGGCACACGCATTTCATGAGGGGATTTTCAAACTCTAATGTACATCCAAATCTTCCCTGGGGTCCATTAAATGCGAATTCTCGTTCTTTAAGTACAAGAAAGGGTCTGCGACTCTGCATTTCTGGCTAATCCCCAGGTGACTGGCAGTGCTTCTGGTTCTGGGACCGCGCTCTGAGGAGCAAGGTTTTAAATTTGTGCACAGGTAAGGGGCAGAAGAACCTTTTGTGGGCTGACTAACAAGAACTGATAGCCTGAGAGGTTTTCATTTCCATCGATTTTTTCTGTTTTGTTACTCTGACATAAACCCTTTAATGGACCAAAATTTGGGGTTGTGAGGTTTGAAACAAAGTCTGACATCAGAAAACGGTCTTTGAAATACCAGCTGTGAAAAAAAGAAAGCGAGAAAGAAAAGCAAGAACAAAAGCAAGAACGAAAGGAAGGTAGGAAGGTAGGAAGGAAGGAAGGAAGGAAGGAAAAGAGAAAGAAAGAAAGAAAGAAAGAAAGAAAGAAAGAAAGAAAGAAAGAAAGAAAGATTAAAAAGAAAGAAAGAAAGAAAGAAGAAAGAAAGAAAGAAAGAAAGAAAGAAAGAAAGAAAGAAAGAAAGAAAGAAAGAAAAATTAAAAAGAAAGAAAGGAAGTCCAGGATATGCAATCACTCTGAGATATGGTCCTAGCCTAGGAAAAGAGCCAGAGATGTTTTGCGAGAGTTTCTCCCCATGAGGATAGAAAAAGAAGTGCACGTGTGTGTGTGTGTGTGTATGTGTACATGCATGGGGGTGGGAGTGGGGTGGAAGATAGGGAGCCCTTCTAGAATAAATGCAAAGGGGACGAGTTATGGAAATGCCGCTACTTTTCTAGTCCCGATTGTGCCAAGACTGGCAGCTGCTTGTTCAGACTTGTTTGGCATGAGCCCTGGCAAGCCCTGGCTCCCTGGCTTCCATCACACCCTGAGGACCTATTCCTGAAGTCTTGGATTTTCTGGAACAAGTCTCACCTCCATATTCTGTTTTGGTGACCAGCAATGTGCCAAATCTGTACCCCAACTTTTGGTTTTGAAAATATGGTCATTGTAATTATGCCCCAGCAAGAACACATAAAGTTGATTTGCTTAATTGATACCCTGTGTATCTCAATGGTTCCTAACTTAGGGGGTGGGAGTCATGGGCCTTTTAGGAATTTGATGCAAGCTACGGAGTCATCTCAGAAAAATGCAGATATGCATAGACATGCAAAAATTCACATTTTTCTGCCATGTTTCAGAGGCCCCCTCAAGCCATTGCAGGACTTAACTGGATCCACGGACTCTGGACTCAGAGCCCCTGCTGTAGGCAATGGGTGCTGCCGTGCACAGCGAGAGGCGAGCTTCTTTCCGCACCCAACTTACCTACATGCGCCCAGCGCCCCAGCCATTTCATTTCTGCCCCTGCCGGACAGTGTGGGTGATTCCTACCCACAGAGACGGAGAGGATACGGATGGGCTTGGGTGTGTTCTGAACATAAACAGTGTTCCATTTTGTCAAGCCACACTTTCCCATTTAAGATCCTCTTCTCCAAGGACCTCAGTTTGCTTGGGATGTGAATTATTCTTAAAAGGAAAGACAGAGACAAAAAGAGGGAGAGAAAAGAACTAAAAAGAAAGAAAGACAAAAGGAAAGAAATGGCTCTAGAAGATGAATAAATGGCTTTCTAAAAGCAGAACAAACGTTTTTATAGACAAAGTTTATAAAACTAGAAGGGACCTTTGAGAACATCTCATCTAGGAGGCGTAAACTCTAATGCTTACATTACAAGAAGGGAGCATCAGTGAGTGAAATCAGCCTGTCGCTTGGTTTCACCACCAAGACACACCCTGTCTGCATATGACACATTTGGAAATAGTCTTTATCTGCACAAAAACATGTTCTCTTTGCCACTTTCATTAAAGAGGTGGCTTTTATAGCCTGCCCCCGGGTGTATTTTTTTCTATCACCTAGAAAATGAAATGGTTCTCTACCATAAGAGAACAGAGTACTGCGAATATAAATAAAAAATAACTTCTGTCTCAATACCGAGGACCAGCATGGAGAGTGTCAGGAGGGTGACAAACCAGATTGCCAGGCCCCCCCTAAAGTGGGCAGCAGCTACCCAACTCTAACTGCCGTGCCAAGAAGAGGGATGCACGCGTATGGGCCAAATCTTTTGGTTTGCCAGGAGAACCCGGGAATCTGGAGTTTAAGTGGAAATCTCTTGATATCTCATGTATGTTGGTGTTTTTGTTTTTGTTTTAAATACTATGCAACCCAAACAAAAATGTGTCTGCCAGCCAGGTGCTGCCAGGTGGCTGCCAGTTGGTGATTTCTGATCTGATCCAGCTATTTCACTTCACAGGTCAGGATACTAAGGAGAAAAGTGACATCTGTGTATACTTAGACAGCGAGTGAAGAGGTAGGGGATTGAATCCAGGTCTCCTGAATTTCAGTTTATTTCTATTCCTCTTCCATCAGGCTATCCCAGTAATTTCATTCTGTCGAGCCAATCTGACTTTGCACTGAGGGCCGGCAACATCCTTACATGTAAGCTATACGGAAATATGAAGATTGGAGACATTCTTCCAGTGTCATAGGTTCAAGGATCTCTTAGGTGGTATTTAAGTACATAGCAGTCACACTATTTCTGGCAGCAGGAACAGGCACTAAGAATCCTTAACATAGCTTTCCTCTGTACTAAACCGTAACATGCTGTTCCCTGCAGATAATTTGCCTTAGGACATACTGTGTTTAGAAAGTCATTAAGCCATAAATCAATTACTCTGTGGAGCATCTTCTACTAGATTTATTCAAATAAAATAGTTTTGATAGTCTGAAACCAGAAGCTCTTGCAGGCTGCAGAATTGTTTTATAGCCGAGAACTTACAAAATTATTCTTTAGACTGATAAAATCTATGAAAATGGGCGAGGATTTGTCAGTAGTTCAATTCAGGGCTTTAACGTGGTCCAGTAATTCAGTAGAGAGAGCATAACCTTTCCTGAGGACACACGAAACGGCAATGCATTGATTTTTCATATCCTGCATGGTGACTCTGGCGAGGCATTTAGTCCTAGAGGGGATAAACATAAAAAAAAATGAAGATTGTAAAGAATATTCCTTTCAGATGTCAGAATGGAAGAGAGGAATTCATGTAAGAAAGAATTAAGGTAAAAGGAAAAGGGTGCAGAGCCACTGTTTTCAGGAGATGATGAGGATGGGGGTGGGGGGCCGTGCCCACCGGAAACAAATGGAACACGTTCCCTACTGGAATAGGGTCATTGTGAAGATGTTTGGTTCATGCTCAGCAAAGACCTTAACTGAAAGGCCAGTCTTTTTCACTAGCATAATCCCATCACTCAGCGTAGGACCTGGTGCTTAGTAAGTGCTCAATATACATTCAAGGTCTTTTTATTTTTAATTTATTGAGTGCTTACTATGTGTCAGGTGCAGTGTTAAAATTGAGGAAAAAATGCACACACCTATTCCCATGAATTTCAGGGGTCTTTTGTTCCTCCATGTTCCTGAAGCTTCTTCAGTGGGCTCCTGAGCTCCCCTGGACTTTCCTTCATGGGCAGCTGTCAAGTTGTTGTTCCTTGGTGGTGGCTGGGGAGGGGGCAGAGCCTGGGGTCTCCTACTCTGCCGTCTTGGTCCTAACCATCCTGTCTTGAACGTGCCATCTGTTTTCCGTGGAGACACCAACAGATAAACACAATGGTCAAACTGGGAAATCTGCTCAGAGGAGGATGTTGACAGAGCTGGGTAAAATATCTATTTAAGAGTTTCAAACTTTAAAAAATAATCAGCATAGCAATTTTAAGTGATGTCTTCTGAGGAATTGTAATATACAGAAGGTGTCCTGGTTGATGGCAGGCGGTGACGCAGAGCGGAGGAGGTGGCTGAAATTGCCCAAGCTGGAAATTACCAGAGGGAACCTGGGACTAGGAAGGCTGTGTGGTTGGTAGAGATGGAGAGAAACGGGTCGTCTCCAGAGATACTTAGGAAGTAGAATCTACAGCACCCGTGTTGGGTAGAGCTGGGGAAGAGGAAGAAGAAGGAATTGCCGAGGAGTCTCCCAGGCTTCTGGCTTGTGCGTTTGATTGGATGGTGGTGTCCTGTGCTGAGATGGGGAACCTGGGGAGGACAGGTGGTGGGGGAGGGGCACAAATTCACTTTTGCGTGCACTGAATTTGTGGTATCACATGGCGATGTAAAGCTGTATGTCCAAATTCAGGAAAGTCAGAAAAGTCAAAGAGGAGGTCAGGGCTCAGGATATAAATTCTGATATGTTCAGTTAACAGATTGAACTTAAAGCAATGAGCATGGATAGAGTCACCTAGAAGAAGGTTACAAAAGTGCTATAGAGCAGGGTTTCTCCATCTCAGCATTGTTGATGTTATGGGCTGGATAATTCTTTGTTGTGGGGGCTGTCGGGAGCAGCAGAACACACCACCCCAAACTACGCCACTTCGGCATGGGGATTGTTGTCAGCTAAAGGTAATTAAGATTCTGCAGAGTCAGGCAAACCTTTTTACCTTGCCCTTTACTGCCTAAAAGAATTTAGAAAGGGGTCCTATATTAGGAAGAGAGCTATTACCCGAGATAAATTTTTGTATTAGAAAGACTCATCTTTATGGCTTGGCAAACGTCTGTTTCTCAAACGTTTTCTCTTCTCACCTTTCCGTGAATTTCTTCCTCTCCTTTGAAACCCCAGACCCCTACCCACTTCTGTTTAGCTAAGGGTGGAATATAACCCTCAACTGCCCAGCTGTCTTTGCATCCCCTGTTTTTATGGGGCCCCTAGACATAAAAAATTTATTTTCCTCCTGTTAATCTGTCTTATCCCAGCTTAATTATTAGACTATCCAAAGAACCTAGAAGGGGAAAAGGAAATATATTTCCTTCCTGCACTCATCCTGTGCATTATTGAACGTTCATCAGACTTATATATAAGGTCTGTCCAGAAGGTATCCAGCCATGTAATATGAAAAATAGAGACATTTGTTGAAAAAGGTACAAGAAACATTGTACATAGGACAATGATGCCTCAGTTCCCTTCAAAGTAGGCACCTTGGGACCTCATGCAGTTCTCCCATTTACCATCAACTGCCCCATCGTATTTCCTGAATCTCATTGATGGTCTGAGATCTCTTCCCTTTCAAAGGTGATTTTAGTTTTGGGAAAAGCCAGGAGTTGCAGGGCACCGAATCTGGGCTGTAGTGGGCCTGAGTCACCTGGGTGATTTGATGTTTTTCCAAAAAACTCTGCATGAGACATGATGCGTGAGTGGGCATGTTGTTGTGATGAAGCTGCCAATCACCAGTTGCTCATAACTGTGGCCTTCTGAATCATCTGAGTAGTTTCCATGGAGGAATGTTCAAGCTTATTGCAAAATCTGATGCAGATTCATTGCTCTACTCGCTCAGTCATTTTGAATGCAATGGCCACACAGTACACATGATCACTCAATGGCATCTGCCACCCCCCCGACTAGTACAGTGAAGTCATCGTTGTTCATACATGTGCATTCTAGTGCACTCCCCTTGGCTACCAGGTTACACTGATGTTGTGCAAACCATTCTCATTATATTGACCATGGCTGGACTTTTTCTAGACAGACCTTGTATACTAGATACCAATAGTATCCCCCAATTGTAACAACCAGTATATCTCCAAATATTTCCAACTGTCCCCTGAGAACCACTGGTATAGAGAAATTGTTATAAACCGAAGTTGTGGTACCTGATTGCCTGGCCCTGTCCATGACTAGCCATGAGACCCAGGATGGGTGAGTTATTGAGCTTCTCTGTGTCTGAGTTTCCTCTTTTGTGTAATAGAGACAACAATAGAAAGTGGTTACATTATTACTTTATTGAGATAAATGAGAAAGCTTGAGAAAATTGCATAAAAGTGTAGTGCATACATTCATGGTGTTATTCTTTGAGAAGTGGATAGGATCTAACCTTACCCCCCACCCCCCGCAGTTAAGATTAAACAGGAAAAGAGGCAGGGAAGAGAAATGAGTAGCTTGGCACTGGAGGAAAGAGGAGGAGGAGGTAAGGGTGACGTCACAGGAGCGGAGGGGAGATAGGGTGTCAATGGGGGAGACGGGGGGTGTAGCGAGCTTCTCACCCAGGGTGGGAAGTTGGGGCTCCTGAATGTTCATATCTGATTTTCACCCAGACTTGGGTCTGGGACAAATCAACTCAGTATATTTTATTGAGACAAAGTGCTCTAAAATGCCTGTGTTAAAATTTAGTAGAGTTTGGGACCTGTCTAGAAGTGATAGTTTTATCATGCTCTTAAATGGCACTCAGAATACATTTATGACATGTTGGTAAAAATACTTTCTTGCTCTCAGACTGATAATCATTTAAAATAGTATTACCTCCTTCGTGGGGACACAGAACCATTGGAGAGTGGGCAGCGTGAGGCCTGAAGAATGAGCAAGTATGTGGGTAGATTCTACCTACCCTGGTCGTGCCCTCCCAGTGCGCAAGGCGGGGTGGGGGCAAGAAGACGTAGCGGTTACCTGGATGAAAACAGTTTTGAAACATAACTGAGTTTATCTGCAAAATTATTTTATCTATACAATTCAACATTTTTGCTACTGATATAAGCCAGAAAAACAAGACTTGTCCCCATACTGCCCCCTCCATCTCTCTAATCGATCTAATGTATTTTCTGCTGATTTTCAAATTCTGAAGTGGAATTCTCCTCAGTGAATGGATGCCATGGGTGGAAGAACAGGATTCCCGAAATTATGGATAACTTCCTCCCTCTTTCTCCTTTCCTCCCTCCCTCACTCCCCTGCACCCCCCTCCCTAGTAACCCTTCAAGTACATATTATGCCCTTTTCATGTTCTAGGCACTGAACAAAGTGCTAAGAATACAGAAGAGAACAAACGAGGGGAACTCTTTGGATCTAATGGAACTTAGTTTTTAAAAATGTAAACAAATGCCTTAAACACTGTGGATGAAAAAGGGGGTTGTATGGAAAGTAACTTCACAAGATCCAATTCCCTCGCTTTTCCCCACCTCCATGTAATCTTCTTTATGATCCCTCCTTAATTTCAAATGCATAAAAGAAGCCGCAACACTGTTAATCCTCTGGAGCATTTGAGACCTTGCTCCCAGCATATGTTGCCAGGTTGGCTCAAATCAACTCAGAAAAATCCTCTACAGGTTTGGATCTTTCTTCTGTGGACAACATGCACATGGGATTCTTACGAAAACAATAAAGAAAATAACCAGACTGTGTTAAGGAGGAAACGAAGAGGAACTTATTTTCTATATGGTGACTTGAGAGGACATTCTGTGGAGGCAACATTTAAGCCAAGATCTGAACAGTGAACCTTGAGGAGAGCTGGGCGAGAGAGCTGCAGGTGGGAGAGGCCCGTGGAGGAGCAGTTTGGCCTGCCCAGAGATCACCATTGGGTGGTGCAGGGTCAGGAAGCCAATGAGAGGACAGGACGAGAGGACGAGAGGACGGGAGGCTATCCCAGATGCAGAGGGAGGGAACAGATTTGAGGTGGGTGGGAGAGTTGTGAATAACCACACCTGTTCAGGAGAGGGAAGGGTGCCCTGCTGGGGAGAGAAGCCCATGGGCAGGCTTGAAGAATATTTTACCCTCTCCTATCTCTTTATGACTATAGATGCCACAGTCGGGCACAGCATAACAACATTTTGGTCAGCAACGGGCCACATATAGAACAGTGGCATACCATACAGCCTAAATGTATATTTGGCTATATCATCTGGGTCCCCCATTTTTTCCTTTTCAACCTCAACCCACATGATGGAGAATACAAAGCCGTGCTCTTTATGTCTGCAGCTGAAACTTGCTGCTAGGCATGATCTCAGTCAAGTTTTCATTTCCCCTGCTCCTTGGGGCTGCACTGTTCCATTCACTAGCATGTGCATCTGTCATGGGCTGGGTGACCCAACGTTTCCTTCAGCTCATTTATGAAAGGAAGCACCAAGTGGTACTGTGGATGAGGCAGGCATTTCACAACATTTTGGGGCAATTCCCACTCCCACCGCTTTGCTTTTGGCAGGCTTTGTGGCCTCCAGGCAAGTAGCAAACCATCTTTTGTTTTCCTAAAGCTAAGGTGCTTTTCATCCTGTACAACGATTAGCAATTTGCAGTCAGTAAATTCAGGGCTCTCAGACAGAGAACTGGTGGATGCTCAGGGTCCTTTAGGGCAGACTGACCGCTGGAAGCCTCAGACAAGGCTGGGTGATTTGGGAGCGACAAGCCCTTTAAAAAGAAGGGGAAGCAAACCTTGGGGACTGGAGGAAAAGATACAGCTGATGAGCCTACCAGGGTAGTAGCAGACTTAATTTACCTATTAGAAGCATTTCCTGTAATTAGCTGAAAATGGATTTAGGTTGTATTAGATTAGAACTAGATGAAAAAAATTGACAGAAATCTCAAAGCAAGTGAAAGAAATGTACTTCCAGCACTCTTGTGAGAGAGCAAATTACCTTCCCTTGGACAAGGTTCTGCTCTAGCAAGGCAGAGGAAGGGAATATCGCCAGTAATCGCTGGCTTCACCACACATTTTCTTCAGAGCCCATGGCATGCGCCCCAAAAAGACAGAGTGAGGGGTGGGGCCAGAAGCTGCGCTCCCCCCGCAGCCCAGCTCTCTCCCCGTCAGCGCGGTCATGGCGAGAGGCTGGCCACGTGTGCCCTTCGGGTGGTTTCCGTCTCACTGCTCACAGCTCTCCCGTGACTCTATGGTCTCTTTGGGGAGATGCCTGCATGCCAAACAAGGCGATGAGTAATTATACTATATTTCACGAAATATTCAAATAGTGAGTTAGGAGGAAGGGAGAAGAAATTAAATGGGTGCTATGGCGATTGTGATTTGATTCAAAGCATGGTAGAACTAGAAAGGTTGGTAGAGACGGGCACAGAATTTGGGGACAATCTTGGATTGAATCTCTGCTCTGCCAACCACCTGGACAAGTTATATAATCTCTCTAAGCCTCAGTTGTCACATCTGTAAAACGAGATGACAGGGCTGCTTTGCAGAGGTAATGGAGATAATGTGTATGTATAGAAGTTAGGGCAGTTACTTTACAGTGTCACCTACTGTATTGCCCTGCCTTTTGAGCTGCTGAACTCAGCTACCCAGGTTTTGCTACTTCTCCCACTGAGAGGTAGAGCCAAGCCCCCGTCCTTCCACCTGGGTGGCTCTGGTGTCTTCTTGACAACGGGAGTGATACTCTGGAACTGATGAGGCCAGGTCCTAAGGAGTGTTGCAGCTTCTGCCCTGGCTTTTGGAAAACTTGATCTGGAGCCCTGAGCCGCCTTGTAAGAAGTTCGATTACCCTGAGATTGTCATACTGAGGAGACCACGTGAGCCCGCCCGGGAGAGGCCCGAGGCTGCGCAGAGAAAGATGGCAGGCGGTCCAGTGGCCCAGTCTTCAACTACTGGGTCAGATGAGTGGGAGCCAGACACTGTGGAGCAGAGACAAGCCGTCTCCTCAGAACCACGACAGAGAATGAGAAAGAGATGTGACCTTAAGCCCCTAAGTCTTGGGGTGGTGTGTTATGCATCTTAGACCGCTGCATATTGTCACTGACATTTAGTGAAGATGATGGGTTGGACTCTTTCTTTCTACATGCCTTTCATTCTCAGATTGGCTTCAGTCACTCTGGGTTTTGTCTGACTCTAAACCCTTGCCTCTGTTTTTAGTTTCAGGGTAAATAACTACATTGACATCACAAGGAGGACATCAAATAGAGAGTGTGTGTAAGGAAGTTCCTGGAACACAGTAAATACCAGCAAAAATGAATCAAATAGAAATCTGAGTCCTACAGGAATTTATCAAATACTTACTTCACTGAATTAATTCATTTTAGTAAATCCCAATGAGTGGTTCACTGGGGCACAATTTTTCTTGCAACTTAGAATGCTGGGCATGGGTCAGACCTGCTGCTTTATTTGGGGCGCCCATCACTTGTTCCTTCAAATGAGGAAGAATTCCAGCACAAACAGGCATGTCAAAATCCAGACTGGATGATAAACAGACGCAAGGTGGGCTTCCTTCCATAAAATGCCTTCCTGAATTTTGCTAATTGCACATGATGTTAACATGCTTTCTCAAGAAGTCATGGGGCATTTTTCCTTAGAATCAGTGGTCCTAAATTTTGTTTTGTCTGATGATTTTCTGAGTCCTCTTTCCAGAAGATGCACTTATACACCGAGAAACAATATTCTGCTTATACCTATGGAAAGAGGGGGTAGATAACAAACCCCAAAAGTCCAGTCCTATATTGAAAATCCTTGATCTAAAGAAGGATCTTACATTTGGATAATGCCATCTTCCTAGATAGTCCTCAAAAATATTTATTTTTGTGCAATTTTCCTGTTTAGGCTATATGGTATAAAAAGTCCATTCAGCCCTGCACCCGTCCCCCCCGCCCCCCCGCAATTATGAGTGTTTTTAGTATGGAGTTAAGGTTGTTAATTAGACTTTGATAAGCTTTTATATAGATTGGTAATCAGAAGAAATCATATCCAATGTTTGCCTTCTTATTAGTTTGCTTTTCTCTTAGATGTTTCTTGATTTTGTTCTGTTTATTAAAATCATACATGCCAGAATTATAAAAGCATCTGCTTGTAAGGGGGAAGTCGTCTTTAGCCTGAAATCGGCTAAGCAAACTCTCCTCTAACCACCCTGATAGCTGAATGCAATGCATAATTAAGTGTTTACTGAAAAAAAGCCAGCAAACAGGGCCTGGGGGGATATGTCAGAGCAGCTCTGGTCTCCATAGCAACATCCGATGAGCCTTGCAGGAAAATGAACGCATTTGCAGGATCACTGATGCAAAATGATAAAGCCAAAACTAACAAGAACACAAAATCAACTACATCATTATGTTCAGGGCATTAAATATTTAGTATCTTAGCTTTCCACATCAGCATTCAATAATCCTAATTCATTTTTGTTGTTCCAAAGTTGCTTAAGTGGAGGACAGCTGACATCTGTTGAGTGCACTTCATGACTACCAGTCTTGACGTTATTTACACAGTATTGTAGAATAAATTTTATAAGCAATTAGGAAAATGCAGTGTAATAAATTACATCAGGGTTTTACCAGCCACGATGCCAGACTACACTATCTCATTGACAAACGAGTATTTATTCTTTTCTGAAATGAAAAAGCACTCCAGACCGCCTTGGGCAATGTTCTTTCCTCTTTTGAGAAGTGTGTTTTGGGGCTTAATGGTCTTGGGAAAAGGTGGGTTAAGCTGAGGGTATACCAGCTTTCTCAGGGCGTGTGTTCAATAGCAGGCTCTCCTACCTTGAGTCTGGGGGCCATGTCCTTGTCTCAGATACTAGAGGCTGGTGGCAGGGAAGCCTCAGCGGCCACTGTCAGAATATCTTTCTGTCCTCTGCTTGATCTCCTGTGGTACCCAGGCCCCAGCAGGTCAGCGCTGCCTTCCGTTCGCAACAAGCTCAGGTAATCAGAATACTCAAGCTCTGGCAACCAGTCAGTGCAAACAAGAGGACCACTGTTAAAGAAACTGCAGACTAAACAAAGAAGGGGACCTAGAAGAGAACTTACCTTTATTTTCTTGCCTCTGTTTGGAATATTTATGTCACAGGATACATAGTCATAAATATATTGCTGAATAACTGGTTTAGCATGATGGCGTATTTGTGTGTGTATAAGTACACTCATATATACATTGTAGAATAGTAACACCTGTTACTTTTGAGCAACTATAATTTACCATACACTTAGCTGGACAGTTTTACACTTACTGTATGTAATTATCGTAACGACTCAGCAAAGTGTTTCATTCCCATTTCCATATGAGGAAACTGAGGTTCAGAAAAGCGAAATGATTTGATTGAGACAAGCAAGTGGTAGGTGAGGATTCTAATCAAACTTTGCCTCCACAGGTGGCGGCTTCACAGAAATGCGCGCATGCTCACGCACACACAGGTAGCGCATCGCGGTGTTCTGTGGCCTCAGGCAGCTGCCTGGTGGACGTGGCAGGTCCACGCAGCGCCAGTGACGTAGTGCAGCCTAGCAGCCCCGTCGTTTCCGAAGCAGGCAGTGTGTGGCGAAAGCGTTTCTGCAGCAGCGGTTTGCTCCCTGTCGGAGGATTCCCAGGAGCTTTCTGGTGGCTGTGTTGTTTCCCCGGAGAGAGCCTAACGTGGTGGGTTGGGGCCAGTGAGACCACCGAAGACAAGCCATAGCTCATGATAGTGGCTGCTGTGTTAACGCTGGCCTCCCTCAGAGAAGCCACCCCTGGAAGCAAATTTTGAAATTAAAGGAATCTGTCGAGACAGGAATAAGGCAGAGGTGTGTTTGTGTGTGTGTGTGTCCACAACACAATATACACATCACTGTCATTACCTTTCGATTTAGGATCTTATGTTTTACACAGTCTTTCGATCAGTGACTATAATTTGGAGGTTGGTTGATGGTTTGAAATTATTTGGTGCGAGTCAAATCTCTCTGGGGGCGAGACGTACATCATCACTTCTTAGGCATGCCGCTAGCAGGGAATGCTGCGTTTATAAGCAAAATACATCAGTTTCCCTACTCACACTCATAATGACTTTAGTAAATGCTCGGTGTATGTTAGAATGGTGACAGAGTGAAATAATAACTGAGGGATTTATGCGGATTATCTCATTTAATCCTCATGGCAATGCTTTTAGGTGGAGAAACTGGTGGCTAGTGAAGTTCAGTAACCAGAGTGAGGCCACAGAGCTGGTGGGAGGTAGGGCAGGCAGCCTTTTCCTAGAGCTCATAGCCTTCTTTAGACTCTTGGGATTAAGCTCCTAGTACTTTTTTGAGGCAAATCAGGTATTACCTAGACAGAGATTCCAGTCTTTCATTGTCGGCATTTGTAACATATTTTAGTTGTATGAGATTAAGACCATGGTGATATACTTAACAGAGAGACTTGTTCTGTGTTCATCGATTCATTCGCTGATCCACAGAATATTATTCAGGACATACACAATGCAGCAAAATTTCTGCTGAGTACTGAGCCGACACAGGTAAGCAGAATGCAATTCTCTGCGAGAGGCTTTAAAAATTATATAGTAACAAAAGGCAGGCACGGGGTGTTATGGGAATCATGAAAAAGGGTGCTTCGCTTGGGTCTGGGGGTGTCAGTGGAGTTCACGACAGCAGTGGCAGGCAGCCAGTAAGGCAAACCAGGAAGCTGTTGTAAACCATAAGAAGTACGTAAGGGCGGGCATGACAATTTACATAATTACTGGATTGTTTACTGGGAGGCCTAATATTCCGCTTTCATGTTCTCCCCACCCATGGAGCAGTAACAAGGTTTGACGCAGCTTAAGCCCAGGACGCCTCCAATGGATTAAAGATAGCTGGAATTCCCACCATTGTGGAGTTAATGCAGCAACTCAGAAAGCCCACGCTGCTGTTAACATGTCTTATTAAAAATGGCCAGCACGGGCATGTAAAGTGGTGCAACTACTTTGGAAAACCGTTTGGCAGTTTCTTAAAAAGTTACACAGAATAAGGAAAGTGAAACAAACTAGAAAAAAAGGAAGTTAAACCTATATTTACTCTGTGACCCGGCAAGCCCATTCCTAGTGTCTCCTGAGAGAAGTGAAAGCGTATGTCCACACAAAGACTGTACACGAATGTTCGCAGCGGCATTATTCATAATGGTCAGAAAGTGGAAACAGCCCAAGTGTCCATCAACTGGCGAATGAATAAATACCATGTACGACATCCGTGCAATGGAACACTATTCAGCAAGAAAAGGGAGCAAAGATCTGTTACAGGCTACAACACAGTTGAAACTCAAAGACATATGCTGAAAGAGGCCAGATGCAAACACATTTTATATGATCTCATCTATGAAATGTCCAGGAAAGGCAGACCTTTAGAGACAGAAAGGAGATTAGGGATTTCTTGGGCTGGGACTGGGAATGAAGAGAGACTGCAGACTGGCGTGAAGGATCTCTGGGGTGATGGAAATGTCCTAAAACTGAACTGTGCTGGTGGTGGCACAATTCTGGAAAGTTAGTAAAAATTATTAAACTGTTCACTTAAGTGAATTCTATGGTATACAAATAATAACTTTGAGAGCTTTTAAAAAATGACCAATAGACTACTAAAGTTTGTTTAGGTTAGTTGGAATATCTGAAGTGTCATTTTAAACATTAACGACTACAACAGCTGCCTCGACTGTACATTCTTTTAAACATAATTTTCAAAGCTGTTTCAGCCTTTGGCTTAGGAAAGGAAAGAACACAAGACTTTAAAGGTGGCTCAGGAATTTGGTAAGTCATTGAAGCTGAAACTTTCCACCATGTTAATTAAAATGAAAAGATCTGTGATTTACAGCTGTTTTCCAGCAGATTTGAACTTTTTAGCATTTTAGATTCTGTGGTACTTTTGGGGTGTATGATGGAGGGATTAGTGCTGACAGGTCCTTTTCCATAATTGGGCTATTTCCAAGGCTGGCCCTGGGGAGAAAACTGGCATTGCTCAACCAACAGCTGTGAATTAGCCAAGACAAAACTGTGTTAATTTTTAAACTATGTATCAGATTAACATTTCACATCTTTTTGCATCTCTTTTGAAGAGTTCTGGACCAAAAGTTATAGGAAGCGTTTGGAGAAATCTAGTTTCCTTGAATTCCAGTTCTGCATATTAAGCCAACTTTTCTTGGATAAAGACGGAAGAGTCACTAGAGAAATTTAATTCTAGGAGAGGAATTGATGAGATTAGCACAACCCATTTTCAAGAGTCAAGGCAGGCGTCACCTGGAATCACTGATTTGAAATTTTTCCTCCCAGGAGAACTGGGTCCCTTGGTCTGTGCTTACATGCAGCCCCTAACCTTGGCCTCGGCCAGGCTTGTGTCTGAATCCCGGCTCTACTGCCTCTTACAATCCGTGTGACTTTTGGTTAGCAACTGAACCTTTTTAATCCTTATTTTTTCTAACAGGGAAATGGAAAGGGTAATTGTATCGGCTCTACAGGGCTGTGAGGAAGGATTACAAAAATAACTCATGTTATATATGGGTTTAATATGATTTCAGATCCACTTGTGTGTGACTCACGTGAATTCTTAATCCACTCATTTAGCACAAAGACAGAAAAAGTTGCTTTGCTATAAGAATGAAGTAAGTAGAGCCAGGATGTCATCATTCCCCATCTGTTGTCCCTAATAAACAGCAGCCCAGTTGCTGAGGGGCCTCGTTGGGGGCTTACCGATAAGAATACATGGGGAAGCAACGGTGGCAAGGTGACATTTAGACTTTAAATACAGCGCTGGGAGTTTGTGAGGACTATGCGACAGTCTCTGCAGACCTCTGTTCCTGCCATTGCCGAGGTGACTCTTTGGTGGGCAGTGGTGAAAAACCGAACAATGGCTCCAGGAAGGAAGTGAGCCCATCTGCCAGCACCAGGGTCTTTGTTCCCTAGCAACGTGCTCTAGCAACAGGAGCTTTTACTCTTGTGCCATTTCTCCTATGTGCTTCCTCCTATAAAAAGCACACCTCTGTTAAACTTTGGGCTTTATTCCTCTCACCTCCCCTTGCCTGGAACAATAGCGTGATTAACTTGTCATTTGCTTGGAGTGTGTTATTTCTTTATTTGGCTTATTAAGAGATATCCTGTAAGTTATTGGCTTGCGAAATTATTATAATTCCCCCAGTGAACCTGTGCTAAAATGAATTGCTGCTACAAACAAAATCAGTCTTCTCTGCCTCCCGCAAAACAAAAGCAAAACAATTCATATATAGAGTTCAGCCCCAATTAGGTGCCCCAAAACATAGGCTATTTGTAATAGTAGTAGGGGTATCTTGTAGAAGCTTCCACCAGGGGTAGGACCACTGTTTTACAGGTTAAAAATACCTAGAATGTGCTAGAATGTGAACTCTTCTGGGAGGGAAATTGTTGTTCTCTATGTCCCTGACATGAAGCACAGTACCAGGAACATTCTCCTTGGCTCAAAAATATTCTCCTGGTCATGATAAATGGTGCCTCATTTTGTAGGTGAGGGAAATGAACTCAGAGGCAGTGAATGGCTTTTCCAGGCTGCATGTAGCAGAACTATGACGGAAGCTAGTACTCCTGGCCGTTCTGGTACATCCGAGCCATGTAACAACACAGTGAGGATAGCACTGGGAAGATGCTGGGGAGCAGGGATGAGGAGGGGATGGGGGCAGAGGCATGAAATCTGGACCAGCTGCAGCTCAGGGGGCAACTCATGTTTTTATCTGGACCTCATGGTTGATTGTCTCCCTACAATTTTTACCACCTCCCTGGAGCGCACCTTCCACTGTGTCTACCCAGCAAGACCTCAACTGTAGGTCAGTGTCAAATGTGTTTTACCCCCAGGCGTCTGAGCTTTGTGGTAGAAAACCATGTGATTGGACAGGATGCCATTATCACAAATTTAAGACTTCCAGTGCTGTGGAGTTCCTGGGAAACAACAGACACTTGGCATACCTGTACTGAGATGGGATGTGCGTCCCGTGAACGAATGTGACCGAATGAACTAAGTTTGGTCCAAATGAGGACCCATAGTTGTCTTGGGTCAGCTTCTCTCCCACTCCCAAAATGCTTGGAGGCAGTAACAGAGAACAGCTTGAGCTCCTTCTCTGAGTTTGGATGCCCGCTCCAACCTTCCCCAGCAGCATTGTCTTGGGCAGTTTACTTCACCTTTCTGCCTTTGGGATCTCATCTGGAGAATGAGGTAGGTGGGAGGAATAAATAAATTAATTCAGGTCAAGTGATTTGCATTTACCTGGCTCATCAATCGATATTAGCCCATGTTATTACTGCCACTGCAGCCAACACCAACCTCTGACTCTGACTTTGGCCTGGGAGGAAGAGCTTGCCTTCTGCTTGGAGACTTGGACCCACCAGGTGTGAGTCATCTCACATTCTAACTCCCACTCCCAGATTGTAAACTGGGGCCACGTGTGCTCTAATTTGCATGCTGAAAGATCACAACTTCAAGACAGTTACTTCAAGTTAGGCCCAGAGTGTCGTATTATAGAAATTTTGAGGAGAAATAAAACCCGGGTCACCCAAGATAATGCCTTCACATACAGCTGGGGAAACTGAGACCCTATAGTGTGAGCTCTGCCTGTTGGCTTTTGTTTTTATAACACAAATACCTGACTTAATCTTTGATTGTGAGACATTCAAGACTAGGTTAAGAATAAAACAAACAAACAAACAAAAAAAACCAACCAGCCCCACCCCTCCAGTTTTAGAGATCTTGTTTAATTTCGATTACTGACCATTTGGGCTGCTTGTTTTATCTCTTGCCATGCTTTAAATCCCCACGCTTATGTTTTAATTCACCCATAAATAGTGAGCTTGAGAAGCCCTAGGCTCCACCCTCGACCCCAATAAAAGCAGAATCCCAGGCCTCCTCCCCACTCTTTCTTCTTGCAGTCTCACTGTGTGGTCCTAGCTGCCACAGGACTTGTAATTTCCAGGAATTGTAACTAATAAACTTTTTCCTCCCAAAGTTTCCAGATGGTTATTGCTGAGGGTGTCTTGCAGTCATAATAAGAACTCCAAGGGCTTGTCCAGCCACAGCACTGCTAATCGATAGGCTGAGAATGGCACAAAATAGACCCTTCAGTGAAGTGATTCCCGGACCCACACTGGGACCCATGCATATCGACTCCCAACTCAGAATATTGCTCGTACTGTCACCTCTAAGCACACAGGCAATCATTCATTCTGTGCTTTGCTCTGCCCTGACGCCGTACATCTAGGGTGCATTGTGCAATCCTGCCCTCTGCTGGGCAGCACATATATTGACTCCAAGAGAAGAGCCTGAGCTCACCCAGACATCACACGGAACAAGTCCCTCTCTAAGGAGAAAAGGCAGTCTTGGGCACCGTTGGGGGTGTGTGTGTGGGGATGGTCTCGGGGAACCCAGTGCTGGATGGAAAGCGTAGTGCTTTTATTAAAGGAGCAGGGCCTGGGCAGTGGGAGTGGGGGGCGTTTCATTTGGGAGGAACATTGGAAATGCTGGGGCTATAGCCCGTCTCATCACCACTTTGCTAGGTCTCAAGCCTCCAGACTAGTGCTCAGAGGTGTTCTGCAATAGTCTTGGTCTTCTCTGGTTTGTAAGTCTGTGCACACGTGGAATGAGCTCACAAAGACCTAGAAGAGAGGATGTAAAGATAAAGAAGGCATAAAAACATTTTGCTAAAGCAAAATATAACCAGAGACATTGAAATAAAGAACAAACTGACAGTAAATAGAGGGGAGGGAGGATGGGGGTAATGGGGGGGAAAGAAGAGGAAGGGTCATCAAGGAATGTGTATGAAGGACCCATGGACAGAGCCAAAGGGGGATAGGACTGAGGGTGGAAGGTAGTTGTGGGTGGGGTGGGGGAAAGTGGTGGCGGGAGAAGGGAGACAACTGCACTTGAACAACAATTTAAAAAAACTTTATAAATAAAAAAAATTTGTTAAAGCAGTCATTTTTATTTTTTAAAAAAGAGGATAAGAAGATAAGGTTAGGCTGTGACTGAATGGAGCTATGAGTGTGCCCATTATTACGTCAAAGGGGAGAGTGACAGCTTCCCGTGAACCCTGTGATTCTCCGCCCTAGCGTCCATCTTGCCTACCGAGTTCCTTAGTCTCTCTTGTATGCCTGCAAGCTCATGAGGACAGAGCCTGGGTTCACCGTGTTCGCTGCTGCTATATCGCCAGAATCTCCTAAGGGTGCCTTGTACACAGGAGGTGCTCAGTAATTAGTTATTGCTGGGTCAACTAAAAACTCTATTGAGTGCCTCCAAGTCACATGGGTAGTTTATAGGTGAAAAGTTCCTTTATGTTTGGACAAAGTACACACAATGTGGGTCATTGCAGTGCAAATGTTTAGTCTTCTAGACTGTGTTTATTACCACAGCCCAAGGGATTCATGGGACTAAAAATGTGAATTTATCTTAACATTTTCAGTGTTGAGCTTATCATTTCCTTGGAGGTCTGACTGTATGAGTAACAAAAGTTGATTTGATTGTTTGTTTCAGCACAAAAATGTGTGCTTTTATTAACGAGGGTTTGATATTGAGTCTGGCACTTACTGGCTATTCGGATTTGGACAAGTTATTTACAACTGTAAGCTCTGTTTTTGCATCTGTTAAGTGGAAATATAAATAGTCACCATTTCATAGGATTTTTTTTTAAGAATAAATGAGTTAATATGTTTAATTTACTTGACACCATAGCTGATACATAGAAAACGCTTATTATTATTTTTATCACAAGGAGGAAGAGGAGGAAGAAGAAGATGGTAAAGGGATGTGGATAAAAAATATAGTAATAATTGCTTTAGGTACAATTGATGATTTAATAAATTTTGCTCTGTTACCTAGGAGGCAGAATGGTTATTAAATTTCATTAGTTAAACTAGCATTACTTGTATATAGATAAGCCAACTTTGTGGTTTTAACTTCTCAGATTATCTAGTTGGAGAAATGACTTTAAAAAATAGTATTTCTTTTTTTTTCTTTTTTCAGAAAGTAATACAATATAGAAAGTTACACTTAACCCCATCACTCAAAGTTGACTACTCTATAAATTTCAAGGCTTTTATATTTTATGAAACTTCTTATCATTAAAATTACCCGGCTTTATAACTTGCTCTTCTCACTTTTTACTGTGACTCTTCTCCCATAACATTAAAAATCAAATGTTAGAAGAATGTTTAAAGGTTGCACAGTACCCACGTATGTGGACCCGCTATAGAATAAAGTTAAACAGAGCTCCCTGCTGTGGGACATTTGGTGGTTCCAAAATATACTACGTGATAAGGAATGCTGTGTGGAATCTCTTGAAGACAAAAATCTTTGCACTCAAAATCATTAAGATACTTTTATCGGGAATAATGGTTTTAACAGAGAAGTTACTAGGTTAAAAGGTACCTAGTTAGCATCTGCGAGGATAATTTTCTCAATACCACACATGGCTTAATTCTCAGCCTCCAAAGCCCAAATCCTGGGCTTCCTGAAGTTTCTTGAATCATTCTCTTGGGTCATGCACCCCAAATCCCTTCTCTCTATTCTTAGAGATTACCGAATGGCAGTTCCGGTCACTCCTCCTCTGGAAAGCGATAATAAGCCTGGGCCACAGACTCAGCGTTGTGCCGGTAAATGTGGAACAACGAGCACTGCAGAGCGTGAGGAAAATCCTTCACAGCATTTGCTGATGGCTGTGCTGTAAACACTCCCACCAGGGCCATTTTCAGGCTACCAACAGGGTGTCACTGAATGTGCATTTGGGGAGAGATCTCTGCAGTTGGCTCTCAGGGGCTGCAGTGAGCTGACCCCAGCTCACCCCTGTGGGTGTCAGTGGGCGGTCAGCACATCCGCCTATTTCCCCACCGCACCCCGCTCCCCAAGGCCACTGTGAAGTCGAAGAGGTGGGGGTACCCTTTCGTTCCTCTTTACCTTTGGTCTCCATCAGAGCCTTGGGCAGAACAGTCGTGATTTCAGTTGCAGGAGGAAGCACCTGACTGTCTGGTCTCCCCAGCCCCCCTCAAGTGTTTTCCATCTCATAGTAGAGACTTTATGCTCCAAGGAGGTACATGTTTTCTTGTCATGGTTGCTGATAAATAGTTTAACGTGAAAATATCTAATTGTGGTAATAATATCTGAAATTGGCTTATACCGAAATGAAAATGATTACTATAAAATTCCTTCCTGTTTAGATTGTGGTCAGCAGAAAATAATGGTGTCAGATGTCAGAAACATCCTTTTCATCAATTACTTCATTATACAGATTAGAAATTAAGATGTACAGATGTCCCTTAGTATGTCCATTACATTTCAGTTTTGTTTTTTTTGGTTTTTTTTTGCCGATCTCTCCTGAGCATCCCTGTATGTGTGAGGGATATGAGGTGGGGGATGGATACAAGCTGGCCAATAAGAAGTGCCGTATGGTGAGCATTTCCAGGTGTCGAGGGCTGTGCTAACCAATGCACATACGTTATCCACGTAGGTCGGTCTTCATGAGCCTGCATGGAAGATCACCTTCATAAGGA